>JARYGA010046730.1:0-47997 GCA_030545235.1 Helianthus tuberosus
AGACCGCAATGTTGGGCAATACGCGTGGTAAACGCCCCTCCAATCAAACGACTACGCCTCTTCCGTTTGCCGTACGAGGCGAAATACTCCGCCAGACAGCGATGGAGGGCGCACGGTGTGCCCGTATATAAGCAGTACAGAAAGAACAAATCCACCTTCGTGACCCACTCGTTGCTTTTGACACGCGCAGAGATCGACGTGGCAATGCAGCGGTGTATGTAGCGAACGAGTGGGTCAGGAATGTCAGAAACTCGGGCCTTCTTATCGAAGGGTCTTCCAGGACATAGAGTGGGCCACCAAGCAGACATAGCCCAAATCGCGGTGGTATAGATGTCCTGAACCAACTCATCATCGGTATAGAACCCGGTGGCAACAGCAAACTGACGCAGCGACCAATTTTGTCGCTGCCCAAACAAACAGAAAGATACCTCGGGAGGCGGTGCTTCCACGTTCGGATCGTCCATATCCGAATTGGGCCGGTCAGCCAGCCGTGGACGAAACACGAATGTGGACAGAAACTCCACCATCATGGTCTTATAAGATGGCGTAGCCGCCACCGAAAACATGCGATCCCACGGGGAATTCTCCCTGATCAAACCCCGGGCTCTCTCCTCCTCCCCGACCTCCCGTAAAGCCTCCCATGACAACGCCCTCTGCCAACCCACATTCATTTGTCGCAACCTGTTAAAACGTTTATACTCCCTAGAATTGTTCGGGTAGTCCATAAAGGGATTACCCGAACAATCACCCCCGACGATCTCATCGAATCCAGGCACTTGTATCACACCAAACTCCTCCTCATCTGACGACATATCTGCAAAAATTAATATATAATACGTGTCATATTATAAACTTTTTACAATTTTTATAAACTTGTAAGAAATTTCTAACAAATTAACATCTAAATAATCGACAAACCACCACCACCACCACCACCACAACAACCACCACCACCACCACAACCACCACCAACACAGCCGCCTAACCACCACCACAGCCGTCAATAACCACCACCACAACCACCACCACCACCGTCAAACCCCCACCGCCGTCAATCCCCCACCACCGTCAAACCCAACACCGCCGTCAAACCCAACACCAACACTACCGTCAAACCCAACACCACCGGCCATAATTTAAAAAAAATAAAAAATAGATGAAGGAAAGATGAAATAATACACTAACCTTTTATGAAAATATGGATCGTATAGGTTGATACGTTCTAAGCCGAGCTATACGAGAGAAACAGTGTGTGTTTCTTGGTGTTTTAGTGTGTGGGTTTTAGATCTATTCTCTATTTGGTCAAACCTGAAAAGTAGTTTTTGAATCAATGAGGGGCGTATAGGGCAAAAAGGGCGTATAGGAGTTGTTGTTAAAGTGTACGAAGTGTATAAAGGGTTTACTAGAACCAATTTATCAGCTCCTGTACATGAGGATAAACTGGTTAAGGCTTGTGTGTTCTATGTGAGTTGTGCGAGTTCGAATCCTGTGGGAGGCCGGTCTGATACAGAAGGACCCCTCCCTTTTTTATTTGATAACTCCTATACGCCTCTTTTTTCCCTATACGCCCCTCATTGATTCAAAAACTACTTTAAAAGTGGAAACCACCAGGGGAGGCTTATTGGTCAATGAGACACTCATAAGGTGTCAACCAGAGGAGGCTTATTGATCAATGAGCACCTTATAGGTGTTGTATATGTGTCTCATTGCCCTATACGACTCATTTGAAATTAATTTTTTAACAATTTTATGTGGTAATTAAGGGTTTTTTATGTTATAAAACACCCTAATTAATATTTTTTTTTTAAATTGTTGCATACACTATATTTCATGGATGTTACACCTTTGCCAAGTTAACAAATTCTTTTTCGTGAAGTTCTATTACTATCTACTAACGCCTTACCCTGTGTAATACGATACATCTACTAACACCTTTTCCAAGTTAACAATTTATTTTTCGTGAAATTCTTTATTGTTGTTATTGTTATTATTGTTTATTATTATTTATTATTTATTGTTGTTATTGTTATTATTGTTTATTATTATTATAATTATTATTGTTATTATTGTTATTATTATTGTTGTTGTTAAAATTATTATTATTATTATTGTTTATTATTATTATTATTGTTATTATTTATTATTATTATTATTGTTATTATTTATTATTGTTATTATTGTTATTTATTATTTATTGTTGTTATTGTTATTATTGTTATTATTATTATTATTATTATTATTATTATTATTATTATTATTATTATTATTATTATTGTTATTATTGTTATTATTATTGTTGTTGTTAAAATTATTATTATTATTATTATTTATTATTATTATTATTGTTATTATTTATTATTATTATTATTATTGTTTATTATTATTTATTGTTGTTATTGTTATTATTATTTATTGTTGTTATTGTTATTATTATTGTTTATTATAATAATAATAATTATAATAATAATAATAATTATTATTATTATTATAACAAAAAATAATAATAATAATAATAATAATAATAATAATAACAATGATAATAATAATAATAAAACATATGCACATTAAAAAAAACGATGTTATATCTAGTCCCCGTAAACGGGTCGGGCCGGGGATCGGGTACGGTCTTTGACCCATGACGATATTTTATGAAATGAATTTTGTGTATTATAAAATGTCAAATTTTTTATTTATCAATTATTATTATGTCTTTAATTAGTATTATAAAACGTCAACATTTTTTTAATTAGTATTATAAAACTTCTACATTTGTTTTATCAAGTGTTATTATAAAACGTCAAATTCTCTATAATCCATAACGCAAATGTAAGTGAACATTCTTTGATAAAATAACACAAAACACAACACTTTCATACAAAATGTAATACAATACATAGCCGAAACCCTAAACCCTACACACTAAATCGCTAACTATTACATATTATTACTTAGATTCACACGAACCCGTTGTGTATCTGAATCAGGTTCTCAAACAAACCGTGAAATCGAACAGTTTCTTCGTACAACTGTGGCTAATGGAAATGCATGAAAAATATGATGAAGAAGTTGATTCTCGATTTCAGTTATTTCTGTTGATTCAGTAATTCAACGTATTTTAGTTGGTTTCGAATATACGCAAAGAGATCTGAACCAACCGAAATCCACTTCCGAGACGATTCAAGTGAGTACTATGAAGCAACCGAAATCAGAGCGCGCCGCTTAAATCGGAGGACAAGTAGAGTAACGTTACCGATCAGTCCGTTGACCAGAAACTGTTCGTGAATCTGGAATACGAACGCAGTTAAGCGTTTGAATCTGAAATATTAACGCAGTGTACTTCTCCATAAGGATTACGCTACCACCACCGTCAAAACACCGACTTTCGATATCCTGTTAATAAAACATACAATTATAGCATTAAACCCGACATCCGAAAATATATTGTTAAAAATAATAAATATAATTAAAAATAACATATGCACATTAAAAAAAAACGATGATATAAGTCTAGACCCGGCAAACGTGTCGGGCCGGGGGTCGGGTAGGGTTACCCTACCACCACCACCACCACACCCGCCTAACCACCACCACCACTACCACCACAGCCACCACCACACCCGCCGAACCACCACCACAGCCACCACCACCACCACCACAACCACCACCACCACAGCCACCACCACAGCCACCACCACAGCCACCACCACAGCCACCACAACCACCACAGCCACCACCATAGCCACCACCACCACCACCACCACCACTGCCGTCAATCACCACCGCCGTCATTCCCCACCAAAGTCAATCCCCCACCGCCGTCATTCCCCACCACAGTCAATCCTCCACCACCATCAAACCCAACACCACCGTCAAACCCAACACCACCGTCAAACCCAACACCACCACAAACGGCGGAAATAAAACCAAAAAATAAAAAAAGGTTGAAGATTAAGCAATAAAATTTGGAATACAAACTAACCTTCATCGTGTGGTCCAGAGTTTGTCTTGTGAAAATCGTGTGGTCCAGAGCGTGTGTGTGTGTTCTTGGTGTTTTAGTGTGTGAGTTTTCAAATTTTAGATCTAGTTTACCCCTTTATTGAAGTTGGGAAAGTGTTTGTGTTCAATGAGGGCCGTATGGTTCAATGAGCAACTTATAGGAGTTGTTGGGTTTAAAGCGTATGAATTCTATAAAGGATTTACTAGAACCAATTCATCAGCTCCTGTACGGAGGATAAACTGGTTAAAGTTTGTGTGTTCTATGTGAGTTGTGCGAGTTCGAATCCTGGGGGAGGCCGATCCGATACAGAAGGACCCCTCCCTTTTTTATTTGACAACTCCTATACGCCCCTTTTTGCCCTATACGCCCCTTTTTGCCCTATACGCCCCTCATTGATTAGAAAACTACTTTAAAAGTGGAAACCACCAGGGGAGGCTTATTGGTCAATGAGACACTCATTAGATGTCAACCCGAGGAGGCTTATTGATCAATGAGCACCTTATAGGTGTTGTATATGTGTCTCATTGCCTTATACGCAAAAATCGGACACTAATCGAGACGGCTAGAACTATGCTCGCAGATTCAAAGTTACCGATAAATTTTTGGGCTGAAACTGTTTCTGCCGCATGCTATATGCTCAACAGTGTTCTCACTGTCAAGAAGTTCAATAAAACATGTTTTGAGCTAATCAATAACCGCAAACCGAATTTGAAGTATCTAGAACCGTTTGGGTCACCCTGTACGGTTATAGAGCCTCATGGAAAGTTTGGTCCGAAGAGCATTGAGGGAATTTTTGTTGGTTATGCAAATCCAATGCGACGTGTTTTCGTTCCAACTGAAAAGCGGATTATTGAAGCTGCAAACGTTGAATGTCAAGGTTATACTATGCCGCCACAGAATCCGGGAGATTCATGGCGTTATCATTATGACAAACTGTGGGATTCGTTTGACATGAGAGAAGAATCAGAGGATGTTGAAGATTTCTTTGATGAGTTGGATATTTTGCGTGAATATGAGTCACAGCTAAGGTTTCCAGCTGAGTATTCGAGGAGACCACGGGAAACTTCAAATGATGATGAAGCAGGTCCGAGTAATGCTGGTGAACATGATGATGTCCAACAGAATGAAGTTGCTCAGGATAATCAGTCGGCTCAGAATGATAATCTAGAAGCTGAAAACATGCCAGTATTTGATCATGGTGATTCAGATTTTGAGGGGGAGCAAATTCAGATTTCAAGTCAAACAAACCAAGTTGGTGAACAAGATGCAGAACAGAATGTTACTAATCTGGAGGGAAATGTAGATGTTCCAAGTGAAGTGATGCCGCGAACTTTTTCATATCATCCAGAGGAGTTGATCATAGGAGAATTGCAGACAGGCGTTCGCACTCGAAATCAGATTGATAAAGGGCTTACATGTTTTTATACAAAAGTTGCTCCTTTGCAAACTGAATTCTCATTGAGTTGTTTTATCTCGCAGACTGAGCCAAGAACTTACAAAGAGGCGCTTAATGAAGACTCTTGGGTCATTGCAATGCAGGAGGAACTTAGTCAATTCGAGAAATTGGGAGTGTGGAAGTTAGTTGATTTGCCGGATGGTCAGAGGAAGATTAACACCAAGTGGGTGTTCAAGTGCAAGAGGGACGATAGAGGAGTTGTTATAAGAAATAAAGCTCGACTCGTTGTTCAGGGATTTAGTCAACAGGAGGGGATTGATTTTACCGAAGTCTATGCTCCTGTAGCACGACTAGAGGCAATCAGAATTTTCCTAGCATTTGCGTCTTGGAAGAACTTTAAAGTTTATCAGTTGGATGTTAAATCGGCGTTTCTTTATGGGAAGGTTAAAGAGGAGGTTTATGTCGGTCAGCCACCGGGCTTCACCGATACAATCCACAAAAACAAGGTCTACTTATTGGACAAAGCGCTGTATGGTTTACACCAGGCCCCGAGAGCCTGGTACGAGACTTTGTCTCAACACCTACTAGCCAACAAGTTCATTCGAGGAAAAATGGATGCCTCTCTCTTCACTAAAGAGGTCGATGGTCATCTTCTGATAGTTCAGATTTATGTGGACGATATAATCTTTGGGTCGACAAATGAAAATCTATGCAAAGATTTTGAATCAGTGATGAAGCAAAAGTTTGAAATGTCATCAATGGGGGAGATGAAATTCTTTCTGGGTTTACAAGTTGAACAACTTCCTGAGGGAATTTTCATTCATCAGTCAAAGTATGTTCATGATATTCTAGAGAAATTTGGAATGTCAAGTTCTACTCCAGCTGCTACCCCACTTGCAACAAATCATGGGATTCACCCAGATCTCACCGGAGACAGGGCTGATGAAACGTTTTACCGATCCATGATAGGTTCTTTGATGTACCTAACTGCTTCACGTCCTGATATAATGTACCCAACGTGCCTCGCAGCAAGATTTCAATCTAACCCGAGAGCATCGCATTTGATTATTGTGAAGAGGATATTGCGCTACCTGAAAGGAACTCCTTCATTGGGGTTGTGGTATCCTAGGAAAGGCGACTTTACGCTCGAAGGGTATTCCGATTCGGATTTCGGATGCTGCAAAGTCAATTCAAAATCAACAACTGCAGGATGCCAGTTCTTTGGTCCTAGATTGGTTACCTGGCAGTGTAAGAAACAAACGTTTGTGGCGTTATCTACATGTGAAGCGGAGTATGTTTCTGCTAGTAGTTGCTGCTCTCAGATCTTGTGGATACAGCAACAGATGCGCGACTACGGTTTGTAGTTTCTTAACACACCTCTTTTTGTTGATAATGAGGCCGCAATAAATATAACAAAGAATCCAGTACATCACGCTAAAACTAAACACATAGAAATTCGTCATCACTTTATTCGTGATTGTTTTGAGAAAAAGTTGATACGAATTGAGAAAATCCACACTGACGAACAGAAAGCTGATTTACATACCAAAGCTTTTGATAAAAATCGGTTTAAATATTTGTTAAAACTGAACGGTATGAAGCTTCTTTCGGTGTCAGATGGAATTGTGGGCGTTGATGAAAGTACTGTTGCGGATGAAGACGAGAAACAATCTGCAATGGTTTGTCGATTTTTTATTTGTTTTGGTATTTAGGGGGAGTAGATATTTGTATATAGTTTATTTTCAGAAAATACAAAAACAGTAAAAAATGCAAAAATACAAAAACATGATAAAATATGAAAAAGAGCTTGTGTATATAGGGAAAATGATAGTACATCGGCTAGACGATTACAGTATGCTAAAGATTTGTAAAGTATAAATGAGTTAAACAGTCTCACTGATGATGTGTTGATAGGTTTTCGCACATTTAGTAGATTTATTCGGGATATAAACCTAAAATTTCAAACTTGTGAATTCATGGGAACACTACTTGGATATATAGGTAACCCCTGAAATCTCGTTTGAAAGGTCTCATAATCTGATATACTAGGTCTTTATACTCAATGATGTCTGGGGTATTATTCCGGGACTTCTGCTGAACGGTAGTTCTGACCTAGTCCTTGGCTAATACTTTCTGCAATGCTTGAAACATAGCATTAAACCCTCAGCATGCCGATGAAACAATAAAATTGATAGTCGTTGCTGTTGTAAGCAAAAAGATCCTCTAAAGGGGACATACCGTAAAGTCGAAGCTGATATCTCTCTGCGTATACGGAAGTATCGATCTGAGATCCCTCGGCCCTCGCATACCTAATTTATATACAGATATCATTGTAGTATACTCACATGTAAGACTGATTATTGGGATTCTGGATACGGGAGTATATTCAAGAGGTGGGACACATGAATGAGCTAAGTTCATAATTCATCTAAATAGTATCCTGAGTAAATTGAAATTTGTGTGGGAATTTAAGATGGATCAGTATATCGACAAACGAGGTGAATTGTTTAAGTCTGAGTATGAAATGAAGCTTAATGGTACTTGTAATTTGTCTGAAAAGCTGATATGATTCCTTGACACGCTCGCCAAAATATGTTTGTAAATAGTTTACTTTGTTTACTTTCTGCAATTTAAGTTTTCTGTATTTCATTTCTTAGTTTAGAACACTTTGATAAAATTCAAAAAGATTTTATTTCTGCTTTATTTTCTGACAAACCAAAGTGGAGAGTTGATTGTTGGATTCTCAGATGATTGAAGCAGATGCAGGAGATTCTGGACTGAAGAATGAGGAGAGCTTACTTTGATGAAGTTTGATTTATTAGAAAGTCAAAAAAAAGTTCATTAATTTGATACTTGTTATTTTCAGAAAATGTTTGAAATTGTTGTTTTAAAATCAGTATTGATTCGTCAAAAGATCAACCAAGGTCATTAATTTGGACTTGGTAGATTAATCAAGTGATCAGGGTCATTAACTTGGACCTGAATACTTGAGTGGATTATTAAAACTGATTGAGTTTGTGAGTTACTGTTGAAAAGATAGTTTGTAATGTTTGTTGGTTGAGTAACAGGTTTGGACTTCATTATTCCCAACGGAAGTTAATTGTCAAAGCTTGAACCAGATATCTCAGATTCTAGCATATTGAGAGGGGAGTCTGTGAAAGGGGGAGTCTGGATCAACAGTCAAAGGGAAGATTGAAGTTTAAAGTTTAAAGTTTGAAGATAAAGATTGAAGAAAGTTTTTACAATGTTTGAAGAATGATAAAGACAAAGACTTGAAGCCAAAGACTTCATCAACATCCAAGGGGGAGTCTGTTGGTGCACTAAATGTCTGCTGATTACGTTTTAATCAAGTCTTGTGTCTAGATAGTTTGAATGAACACACAATAGGGTTTAATTTAGGGTTTTTACATATTTAACATGGAGATTTCGATTGAGAGTGGTTATGTATGGTTCAAGCTAAATCAACATTGAAGATTTAGTTTGAAATAGTTCAAGGGAAATCATGATTTAGCTTGAAATGGGTTCAAGAGAAATCATGATTTAGCTTGAACTGATTCAAGCGAAATCAACATGCTATATATAGGTTGTTGTGTAGTTCATTTGGGAGGACTTGGTCATTGTATGTGAGACGAAGTGCTGCCGGTTTTGTATCAGATTACCTTGTAAAAGCACATAAATCAATCAGAAAAGAAAGATTAAAAGGAAACTAGCTGTTATGACTTTGTTTACGTTGATTCCGCGTTCGTACTCAAAGATGAACTGCTTTAACTGACGTTTCAAGGTCGTAGAACGGTCCAACAAGTGGTACTCAAAGAATGCTGGCTTTCAACTCTGTTGGTTGTATGTTGACCAAAATTGGGGACTGTGTTAGTCCAAGCTGAAACAAACTTTTCTTTATAATCTTTCAGCCACACATCATACAAATAATCCACAACATCTGAAAAAAAAAATTGAATACAATGATTTGTAATCTTTGTATGTATATATGTATGCATGAATGTATGTAAACTAATATAATATGTACCTGATTTTCCGTCGTTAACCAGTCGCGTGAAAAGCCGCTGAAAGTTATAATTGTATATCGTTGGAATGGGAGAATTACAAAGTCGAGACCAAGAAAGCTTGAATATTTTCCAGTCGTAAATTTTTCCCGACAGTGTTTTAGAATATTCTGTGAGATGTGCCACCTACATAGCAATTTGGAAGCTTTTGGGAATACTTTATCGCAAGCATTCATCAAATCTTGATCCCTATCTGTTACAATTACACATGGCTCCATGCAATCTACCAACAATTCTTTGAGCTTCTCTAGGACCCATAAGAAGTTATCTTTTTTTTCTTTAGAGACAAACGCATGAGCCACACAAAAAGACTTGTGTGTCGATGTCACACCCACAACTTGAATGAACGGAAGCTTATACTCATTCGTCTTGTAGGTAGCATCAATCATCAACACATGTGGGAATGCACGCCACATGTTGTACGAGTCCGGATGAACAAAAAAAACCTCATCGACCGCGTTTGTGGAGGGATTCACTCTGGTGAAATAAACGTACCTTTCTTCTTGTAACATGCTCTCCAATATTTGCATTGGAGTTCGATCTCCGTACATTTTTCGTTTAATCTTTTTAATCACGTTTTGTACATCTTGTAGAATGCACACGCTATGTGGGTACTGATTTCTTATGGTTAAATGTATATTTGTAGGCACCATGTCTTCTATATAAAGTCTCTCCACCAGTGATTCTTCGTCCGGGATCAGCCTTCTAGCAAACGCGTGGCCCTCGAGAAATTCAGCAGGCTCATGGTTGTGAATGTTTTTCTTCTCCACAAGGCTCCAACTACCACTACTTGAGTCTAGTTTCCCTATCAGACTAAAAGGACAGCCGACCTTTTTGCTACCGGAACGCCGAACGGATGCTTTACTTTTGTGTTCGCCGCCACGATCGCATTGCAACCATATCTTCACTGTCCTTGCTGACGCACCTTCGCCTTTTTTCCTCGTTCGTTGGGTGACAATGACGTAACCTTTCGCAACTTCTCTTTTGTATACCCAATTCTTCAATTCTTCAAGTGACCCAAATACCTCAAAAAAAAGGTTCATTAGAAATCCACATAAATGAAATTAATATATTAATTTGTCAAAAAAAAAAACAATAAAAAAACTCGGGTTCAACATTGGGTTCGGGTTAATATGTATGACACATTTTAGGGTTTGTATGAAATTTCGTGTCATACATTTTCTGTGAAATAATCAGTATACATGCCTCGTTCGTGTTCGTTCGGTTCATTTACAAGCCTAAGTAATCTATTTTTAACAAAATATTTCACCAGAACATATATAATATTTCACCAAAATGATAACGAAATCGGGTTAATATGTATGACACAATTTCGGGTCGGGTTCGGGTTAAGGTCGGGATGAGTCAAACATTTTCTAGATTTCTCCTACCTAATAAAAATTATATACATACGAATAACACGTATACAAAATCATTTTATCCACTCTAAAAGTTATATCAACATTATGTAACACGAATAACACGTAATTGACGGTTATGTCATACCTCTTTTGTTTCTTTCTCGTCATTAGCACCTTCCTCGTTAGCACGCTCGTCGTCGGGAACACCTTCCTCGTTAGCAGGTTCGTCGTCGTCAACATCCTCCTCAAAGTACATTACACCTTCCTCGATTTCGTTATCATTTTCCTCAAAGTCCTTAGCACATTCCTTGACTTCGTTATCATTTTCCTCAAAGTCATTAGCACCTTCTTCGACTTCTTTATCATTTTTCTCATACTCCTTAGCACCTTCCTCATACTCTAACTTGTGTTTGTTTTCCGTATACGAATGGTAAGTCCCGTATTCGTGTCGCGGATAACTTTGGGCAATATTGTAAGATGGTTCCCCCTCATCTATAAACACCTGGTTCAAGTCAGGTAACGTGGGACGCACACCCCCGTCATCACAACGAGGCACGGACACAACCTCCTCCTCACCTCGATCAACGCCGGATAGCCAAACGCTTTCGGAGACGTACGACTGGTTCGAATCTTCGCCAAAAATATTACCAATGCCCCAAAACGACATCTTTATGCTTCACGGTCTCAACCACACTTTTTAGTTAAGAATCTTCAGGAGTTCAGTCGGAATTTTGCGAGTTTGAAAAAAATTGGAAGCCATAAATCCCGTATGCTTGGGTAAATAAACATTCTTGGTCGATAAGGGTCGTGTAGGTCGATAAGGGTCATATGGGTCACTTTCACGCTTTTTCAGACTGAACTCCTTTCATGTCAGTAATTATACCTTAAAATCATCAAAAGTCGTGCCGATAAGCCTCTCATTGCTCAATGAGAGGCGTATAGGGTTTAATGCTCCAACTACCCCAACCTTATATGCCTCTCATAGGGCAATGAGAGGCTTATCAAAACACTTTTTCTGATACATTAATTGATTTCACATTATATAAGCCCATTATTGCCCTATATGCCACCTCTGGGGGGTGTGCACACAAGGGGGGGGGGGGGGGGGGGGGGGGGGAGTTGTCAATACCCTCACCCTTATTAAAATGGAGTTGACTTACTTATATATGCACCATTTCTATAGCATTAGCCATGAGGTAATCCTTTTATTTATAAGTTGGTGAGTGTAGCTATATGCCAATTGGAGATTGCTCTATTGGGTTTCTTTTAATGGGATTCCATTTGTAAGCAAATAAATAAAACTCTGGTTACGACTTGATTTTTATACACAAGCAAACAGTCATGCAATAGAATCCGAATCTGAAACCGATTCGAAATGTATTCCGAAACCGATCTGATTGAGAAACCAAATTTTTTGAAACCGGATACAATCAGGTAGGATGCATTGAATCCAATCCAAATTTCAAAATTTTCAACTCACCGAATTTTTTTTTGCAGATCTTCTGGTGTCGGATCTGTTCCGGATTTAAAAAAAATCATTTTTCCTTATTTTTATATGAACTTTATTGAGTTTATCCTATATATTTATTATTTAGTGGGTAGTTTTTTTTATCAAGTTCTATTATATTACCTGTAAAAACCTATAATTATGAAACTTTTAGTCAATTTATTTTATTTATTTATTATTTTTTCTATGTTTTATAACAAACTAATGGAATAATGGGTATATCCGATATCTAAAAGGTAATTACCAACACATACTCTACGGGTGTTGGGCCAAGTATGAGACACGATCACACGATTTACAACTGGATTACGAACGACCACAATCATCCCATTGCCACGGCTAGCTCATATGATAAAACCAAGGAGGTGTTCCCATCACATACAAAAACTTTTCGTTACTAACAAAAATAATGCTAATGCTTTTAGGTTTCAATTTCAACAAGTTAGCACCACGAGTGATATAGCTCACTTCTGATTCTTGCTAACAATAATATATTTAGAAAACTGATACATATCTAAACCATATCTCTAATCTGGTCTAATTCATAGAGACTGATAAATAATTGCAACTACAACTTGAATGATGACCAGTCGCCCTATATTTGAAACACGAATAACTGAATTTGGAAGAGACGGGTAAGAAACAGGCAATGGCATTATGCACTCATCACCATTGAAGTAAACTTTTCGAGGGAATGCCCAACCATGATTTAATGTGAAGATGTTTCGATCTTTCTTAAGAATCATCTCGCTATACACACTTCCGTTTGAACCAGCTTCTAGTACAACGTCGTTCTTGAGCTTCTCTACACCATAAAACATACCTGTGTCATCTGCATTTGACACAACTCGGTTTAAAAATGGGATGCGAAAACTGGTATTTTAAGTGTTTTCACATTAGTTTTTAAAAAGATTTTTCTTTAAGTTCTAGGTGTCTTTAGTAAATTGATAAGTGTTTCTAGGAGGTTTTTGCAAGTGTTATGGTTTCTAGAGAGTTCGCTACCCAAGGTAGTGGACTCTAAAAGAATCTGACAATAGATGTTCACGTGACAAGCGAACTCCCCGAATACGCTGATATGACAAAACTAAAAAAGACGAGTCTGCTCTTTTGACTAGGGGACTCCAATTAAGACTGCTCCTTAACTAGTTGACTCCTTAGAAACCAAATCAAGTTCAATAGCTCCAAGAAATGCTAATGATTTTTCTAGACCATGCAGAAATCAAAACAATTCTTTTAATAACTTACTTATGGATCCATAGACATGAAGAGGCTTGTAGATAAAGCTGTTAACTTCGGCAACATTGTTTAGATTTGGATGTTGAGCAACAAGGGTCCATTTGGTGTAGTTTACATTGTAGCCGAAGTTAGTGATGGCGATCTTCACACGCCAATACGCGTTGTAGTTCTTTTTGACATGCCAATGAACCCGAATTGGGCACATGTGTTGAGTGCATTGCTTCATGGGAACATCACCTTCTATTTGTGATATAGTTGATTGGGTTCTGTGTTACAATATTTTTTTTAACAATTATGATCAAGATTTTCGACAATATATCATATTTGCATAATCTTCAAATCAGGCTGCAAAAGGCTTACTTAACACATGCTTCATTGTTCATACAGCCACAAGCGCATGAAGGACATGGCGTAATCTCACTGTTGTAGAAAGATGACATGGAGACGCAGCATGTTGGAGTTTTGGAGGCCCGCAACTGCGAGTAAGTGCACACCAATTGCCATGTCACTGCAAATCAATGGTCATAAATCAGAAAGCGGTCTTAGAGATGAGAAGACAAGAGGTGGTGAGAACGTGTCGATTTGGGCTATGACTAATGGATTGAATGAGTTCAGGATGCTCAGTCTATTATTAACGCATACAACCTAGTAAATTATTTTATTCAAGGATTTGTTAGATCATTGTTTTAATGATAAATATTGTTGTTGTCATTATAAATAACACATGCATTATTTAAAGGGAAAATCACGAGAATTACCATTAAACACTCAAAGTGACAAAGTGGTATTGACCTTTTAAATTAACCGCTTTAACAGAGCTTGAGACGGAACACATAAAAGGAAAAAAGATAACATGTGTCTATATAAGAGTAATGATTTAAAAAAATGGATTAAACGATATTTATAAAAAAGCTAAAAAATAAAAATGTTAAATTTATTATTATTTTTTAAGTTATCTCTAATATCAAAATAAATAAATAGCATAATAGAAAAACAACTTTTATATAAGCCAGGTAGCAACATCTGGTTGGTTGGAATTTTTTTTGATGAAAACTAAAAAGTCAAATGATATTTAAAAAAAGTCAAAAGGTTATTTTGTTTTACTTTTTTTTAACGGCCAACAAACTCAATCCCGAGCACTCTCGGGGCACCAACTGGACAAACGGAGTACTCCGAGAGTAACCCGAGTCCACCACCAATTCCGGGGAAAACCCGGTAACCCACCCGCCCGTAGGCACGACTATGGAATTACCGGTAAAACACGTTTGGCTCAAGGATCCAACCCAGGTTTCCTTGGGTCTCCTATCATTGCCCACCAGTGCCTCACTCTGCACCAAATGAGAGTCGAACCTGCATCTCTCAAGAGAAATTTTGTTGTAATTTTGATTGGTAAAAAAAAATGACTATTCCGATGATTTTCCCTTATATATAATTTTTATAAAAACCAGATGAAAAGACAACCCGCATTTTGACTCATTTTAAACGATGACTTGTTTCAAATAAACACATTTTGGTCTTTTACTCAACCCGTCTATCTTGCCACCTCAAGGCAAAATTATGCCTGATAGAATCATGAAACTTACTCAAAGCTCGGGTCTTTCTATGTCCACCAGATGTTAAAGAAACAGAAGATGGCACGAGCGACACAGGGCTACAGGTGTAGCCTTGAGCCGGGCCCAACAGGGAGAAATTCCCTGGTGGGCTGACTGTACTATATGTATTCCCCGAGTTCCCAACACTCAACTGAAACGCTGCGATTGAATTCGCAGGATCCTGTCCCATTGAACTTAATATACCACCCTTGCAGCAATTCTGAAACTGCTGATTGTATGGTACTCCAGGCTGCATGTCAATGATTCTTGGATTCTTATCACAAGAGTGAGGAATATCACTAGGAAACTCCTTGCAGTCTCCCTGATCAGTTGCTTGAGCTCCCACAATAGACCAGATTACTTCTTTTTTAACCCATGTCCATCCTAAGGTCCATCCAGGACTCGTGATTTGGCGATACATTTGGTAGTTGTTCATCTTCACCACAGCCTGCAAATTGCTTATCTCATGTAACCGTTAATTCGTCAATACTTAATGGGCTATATAAGTTTTGTTTATAACGAGTCAAAGACGTAAATCATAAAAGCTACCAATAAGGGAAACAATAATTGGGTCAAAAGTCGCCTGAAGTGTAGTTTTAGACTTTAGTGCATAAACATTTGGAACAAAAAATGTTTAGTGGTCAACCCAACCCATTTAACTTCATACTAATAGTTACTTGTTTTGGCCCGTTATCTAACTGGATCATTTTCACATGTTTACTTACTACATAGCCATCCTGAGTCCATGAAATAACATCCCATGTAACGGTTATGTTTGCGGTCGGATCAAAGATATCATATGCCGCTACAACTGCACCAAACAAAGAAGTTTATTTATAAACAACATTGTGGGAACATAATGGTGGAACCAAGGGAGGATCAAGACGGTCCACTCACACTCTGACAACTGAAATTAACCAGAATTTTTCTATATAAAAGGTTGAGGTTTTTTTCAAGAAAAACATGAGTTGGACTCTTAAACTATTGTCGTCTCAAAAGAAAACATGAACGGTGTTTAGGAAAATACAAACTTAAATGGAGGTAGACTATAATTTAGACGAAAACATATATTTTTACACGCGAGTATTTTTTTTTCATGAAAACACATGAGCTTTAACTATATGTAAAAATACATGGTTTAAGGATACATTTCGTAGCAAAAGATTTATGTTTCTAACCTGCACAGGAATATAAAGCAAAAATGATACTAAGTCTGCTCAAAACCATGATCTTCGCCTATAAAAAGGACTAGTATTTGCGGCAAACATGCAACATATAAAGGGTTCCCAAGTCAGATAACAAGACAGATCAAAGAATAATTTCTAAAGAATGATAAGATTCCAGATCCCGTTTTAATATAATATGGAAATGATGTATAACCCAAAAGTACATGACAAAGATTGGTATGAATTTTTAATTATATGTTTTGAGTTGGATGTTAATTAATATTATTAAAATGGTGTTGACTTACTATTTATATATTCACCATTTCTATATAGCATCAGCCATGAGGTAGTCCTTTTATTTATAGTTCGTTATGAGTGTAGTAACTGCCAATTGGAGATCGTTCTGTTGGGTTTCTTTTAATGGGCTTCCATTTGTATGCAAACACATAAAAGTATCCGGTTTTGACTTGATTTTTGTACACAAGCAAACAGTGGTATAAAACAATCTGAATCTCTTTTAAAAAACAATCTGAATCTGAAACCGATTCGATTGGGAAACCAGAATCTTCTAATCTGGATACAATCTGAATTTCAAAATTTTAAACCCGCCGGATTTATTTCCGGATCTTCTTGCATCAAATCCGACCTGGATTTAAAGAATTCGTTTATGTTACTTGTAAAAACCTACAAATATGAATTTTAGTTAGTTTATTTTGTTTATTTATTATTTTTTCTATGTTCTTAACAAATTTATGCTATATAACTTATAAAACATTTAAATAAATAAAATATGATTTTTCTGAGTTTATTTATAAATTTCTTTTTTATATTAGTTGTTTTTTAATCCGAACTCCAGATATTTTACTGGTTTTTTATAGAAAAGCTGGTTTGGAAAATCTAATCCGGATGCTATATGATCAAGTTTTATGAACCTTAAAATATATAAAATTCAATCTGGATTTTCACAGTCCAGTTTTCACCATCGTTCGACTTATGAACCTTAATATATGAAGAAAATAAGAGAATTTATTTCTTAACAATTGTGACAAATGGTACAAATGGAGGTGCAAGTAAAGAACCGACTTGCTTGATTATTATACGCAAGCAAATTGTTATAGTTTTGCAAAATATACATAATTAATATATTATTAAACATTTTTTGAGTTGGATCTATGGAATCAAACAAAAATAATTGTTCATAATTTACTTCTTACATTGAAAAAATTCTATAAGTATTTTTTCAAACGTGTTCGGTTATGAGATAGGATCTTGACGAAATTGCTTACTTTAAAAATTAAACAATTAAGCTTGAGATATCATCACAAGTTGTTTAATATAATTAAAGCAAATAAGAGAATTTATTTTTTAATAATTGTGACAAGCATCTGTCGGATGCTCTAGCTCACTTTGAAGAAAATTGGTACAAATGGAGGTGCAAGTAAAGAACCAAGAGAAGACACTTGCTTAAATTTACACACAGGCGAATTTTTTTAATATTTGCTAAATAAGACTTGAGGATTTTATATCTATATTCATAAATTATGACTTTTTTCATTGAAACACTTATTTACTATATAACAAAAAAAAAAACTACCAAAGGAACAATGGATTTATATATTTTTTTTCTTTTAGTTTTATTTTAACCCATTTATATTATATATAATATGCACTTTTAACTTATTTAAATATTTGCTTATTTAATTTTTCTTTAATTACGTGTGTTCATTAGCATTTAAAAAAATAAGTGTATGACCATGTTTTTTTCTTCTCTAGACATTCTGGTATAATTCTTTTTTTTTAAACAAAGTTGTATTCAAAATATAGTTTATTTGGTATCGTAGGCTATACGAGTGTCAGTACCGTGACGAACAAAACTGGTGCCCATTTCAATATTATCGGAACCACGATGGGTGTATGTTTCTATTTTTTCCATTGATGTACACGCGTTGATATCATTATTTGGCTTATATTGACTTTAATATTTTTTTTTGGTTTTATCTTTCGGTTACCGTAGGGAGTGTCCGTACCGTAACTAACTAGATCAATACAAACATAAACACGCAGTTGTGTTATTTTTTATTTTCTCAACATTCAGATATAAACTTTTCTGAAAACTGAGTTGTATTTAAAATAGATTTTTTTTGTATCGTAAACTATACAAGTGCTAGAATGATTCCAACCAAACAAGAGAACCGGTATTGAAATAATTGAAATTGGGATTCCCTTTTATATTTTTTTGATTGAATTAATATACAAGTGCTAGAATGATTCCAACCGAACATCAGAACCGGTATTGGAATAATTGAAACCTGTATTTCTTTTATAGTTTTTTATTGAATTAAAACACACGTTGATATTTTTGTGGCCATACAAGTGTTGGAACAATCTAATAAAGGTGTTAATTGCAATTAGAGATACGTTGTTAGGTATGGTGATGAAGCAAAACCCCATAACCATCCTCCACATCATGATCCCCTCTGAACCACCCTATCGGGTGTGGTGATGATCCTCCACATCACCCTCATCTATCATCACAATTAATTAAATGAAGAGAGAGAGAGAGAAAAAAGAGGAGGCTTGTGGAAATCATGGAATATCTCACGATCTTGATGAGCCTAGGGCCATAGGGAAGTGGTGTTGGGAGTCTTGATAGTACTACTAGGTGGCAGTTGAATGATCCCCTTTACCGGATAGCCTTAGAAACTAAGGCCCTAAGGGTGGAGGGTATAAGGGTGTTTGAGTTGGGTGTTTGAGTGGATAAACACATCGGTGACTATACCCTCCCTTCAAATGAGTGTGTTTGACCATGAGAGAGACTCTCAAAATCGGTGACTATACACCGATGTGAATGAGTGTGTTTGAGAGGAGAGGAGAGAGGAGAGAGATAGGAGGGACCAATGAGAATTTTTTTTTTAATTAAGGGGTGTTTGACTATACCCTCTGATTTCACTCAAACACACTAAGGTGTTTGAGTATTGACATGACATAATATTATTGGCTAGAATTTCACTCAAACACCCTAAAGTGTTTGACTATACCCTCCACCCTAAAAATACCATACCAATTGTTGCTCCCCAGTTGACACACAAACCAACTAATTAACATTTAGTAATATAGAGCAAACACAAGATTAGAGTAATTACATAAAAAGAGCGCACTAGTACACAAGTAACCATTAGACGGGATTCAATTTTGTTTTTAGACGCGGTAATGCACATAACCCCGTCTAAATATACACACACAATCTCATGACATCAGGATCTTAACGAAATATCCTTACGAACCCTGACTTAAAATATGCTTACATAGCTTTAGACGGTGTTTTACAAACCCTGACTTAAAATATAATTTAACACTAATAAAATTCACGTATTTTTATATGAACCCCGACTTAAAATATGCTTACATAGCTTTAGACGGTGTTTACAAACCCCTGACGTAAAATATAACTAAAGGGCTCAATCCGTGTGCTTCTTCCAGATTTGTTGCTGATCATTGATTAAAAATAGATCAAATGGCTACCATCAACCTCCTGCTCAAACAAACACACATCCCCTTATACCTTTTTCCTTCCTATACCTTCTCCTTCCTAAAACACAAACCCATTTCAACCTTCACCTTCCTTCATCAAACTCCAACAGGTGTGAGTATGATCGGTAGTTTCTTGTAGTTTTTTTTTTCACTTAAAATAAAACCCTTGAATTACATAAATAAAAGAACTGTTTTTTTTTTCTTGTAGTGAGTATAATCTTTGTTTATCAGTGCTCCAAGGTTTGAGGCATCTTCGTCACCGTCATCAGCGAGCATCTTCGTCACCGTCATCATCGCTGAAGCTTCAGCTGCCAACCGCCACCATCGACCTCCGGCACTGCACCGTACCACCACCGCCACCGTCAAGCTCCACCGGACCACCACCGCCACCGTCAAGCTCCGGCGAGTTAATCGTGTTTTGTTGAATTTGTAGAAATCATGTAAACAGATTTTAATGAAAATTATTCACGTTTTGTTGGATTATTGACTTCAACTTGGTTAATAACAAAATATCATGCGAATTCAACTTGTAGTGATGTTTTGATATGGGATTTGAATGAAAGTTACGTAATCTTCAAATTATTATAACTTTGCTGCAAATTTTTTTTGAATGTTTTGATATGAGATTTGAATGTTTTTTATATAACTTTGCTGCAAATTTTCCGGCAAGAGGTATCCCTTTCTTAAGTCGCGGTTCATCCAACACTGACTAAAAAGTTTTCCTAAAATTGTAAAATGATTTTAAGTCGCGGTTCATAATGCTGACTAAAAATATTTCTGTAAAAGTATGAACATCTTTTTAGTCGCGGTGGTTTATTTTAAGACAGGGTTCAGGAAACCGCGTCTTATAAACAACCCATTTTTAGCCACGGCATTTTAAGTCGGGGTTTGAAACCGCGACCTAAAACTATTTTAACCGCGTCTAATGCTCACTTCTGTACTAGTGGCGATTATTTAAGGTTACCGGGAAGGAAGGAAGAAACAAACAAACACTAGTTAGAAAGGCACTGAGATTTCTATGTTTAAATCTAGTCAAATAAGACACAATACTAGCTTAGCAAAATAAAAATAGTGTTGGAAAAATTGGTGAAATTAGCAATTTTTACAAATATAGGAAAATGATTTTTTCTTATTTTGGACTAAAAATAAATATAAGAAACAGAGGTTTCTTTATATATTTATTTGTGGGTTTGTGTTCTATGTTAGAAGAGCTTCACAACGAACTAAACCACGTCCAAAACGGAGCTAAGATGAATGAGACATCGATGTGCACTACTTTGATGCGCATACCCAATGAATGTGGCGCTTTGATGACGCACTTTGCAATTCGCACGCTGGCATCGTCGCTTGAGAGCCGCCTTTGTATTTTTGATCATGTGCGTGTGGCGGAGCACAAGGGTTGCAAGGGCTAGGTGGTTAGTGACGTGGCATGCAGGCGCATGACCCTGGTGGGTCCGCGCGCAGTGGCGCATGACATGGCAGTCTAGCACGTCCGCGCGCGAGTACACATGGCATGAAGGTGCGCGGTTGCGCGCATGGTGCATGGGCCCTGATGTGACGTGCGCGGCGCACCAGAGTGAGCCAAAAGGGCGCGACTGTGTGGCGTGCTCGTATAGGCTCACAGATGACGTGGCGCACGCACACAGGTGTGCATGGAGTTGAGCCAGTGTGGCACACGTGCGCATGGTAGTAAGCCAAAATGGCGCACGCGCGCATGAGCGTGCTGACCTGCGCACGCACCAGTGTGTCTTGCGCGCGCGCGCGCAAAAGCTTCCAGCATTGAATGACAGTGCAATTACAGTTCAGCTTTGAAACCGCCGAGTCAAACGGTTTTGGCTGAGAATTAAATGATGAATTAAATTGCATTGAAGACGTTTAATTCAATTTATTCCTCTCATTTAATTTGTTTTTGGATGTTTCGAATCAGAGGCTGTATAAATACAGCCTCTTAGTCACTGCAGAATATACCAGCAACACAACAGCAAATTCAACTTTCTCTCAACAGCTTTCTGATCTTCTACTTGCTCTATTCAAGGTAACCTTCGGGTTGTAGGTCAACTCCGGCAGTACGCTGCTTCGGCTGTTGTACCCTGGGAAACAAAACGAGTACTCCTGGGAGACTCGGAATTTGTTTTAAGGGAAGCGTGTTGAACACGTGCCTCATTCTTTCTACTTCATCTTCATTTCTTGTATTTGTTTATTGCAGTTGTAATAGTATTTTATTTTTTCCAGCTTTCTCATTTCTGTATTGTAATTGTTAAATAAAAAATTTTGTTTATTTTATTTATTTACGCGAATGGTTCCTACAATCTTAAAACAAATTTTAAAACACCGTTTGTGTAATCAAAACCATTCTGTTTTGTCATTCAAACCAGTTTTGTTTCACTCAGTATGTGTTTTAAAAACAGATTTTTTTTGTTTTCATCTTCAAAGGAGCGACTTTGGTTGAAAACATTTCTGATTACATTCAGAATTTGTCCTAAAAATTGCTAAAAACTTTCTGCCTTGGTCTTCAAAGTTGGACTTAGAAGCCAAACAGTAAGTGTTAAAACTTATAAATTTTCTGCTTTTTGGTCTTCAAAGTTGGACTTAGAAGCCGAAACAGTAAATTTATGGTAAATTAAAATTTAATTGTTTACTTCTGGTTTTATTGTGTAAAACATAATTTTAGACTAAACTTTAAATTTTAATTTTCAGAATGTCAAACGAAAATGTCAACGTTAACAACAACACGAATGTTGTGACGGGAACCCCCCGAACGCCACCACTGTGGGAGCATCCACAGTGGCTAATCACGCTGAACGAACCGAGAAGTTCTCGGGTATACACTTCAAGAGGTGGCAGCAGAAGATGTTCTTCTACCTGACCACCATGAACCTTGCGAGGTTCTTAACTGAAACCGCTCCCCAACCTGTGGAAGTGGAGACCGACGCACAAAGACAGTGCGCGGTAGATGCGTGGAAGCATTCGGATTTCATATGTCGAGGCTATGTGTTAAACGGGCTTTCGGATGCATTGTATAATGTGTACTACAATGTCAAGAGTTCCAAAGATTTATGGGATGCCTTGGACAAGAAGTATAAAACGGAGGATGTTGGCACAAAGAAATTTGTAGTAGCCCGTTTTTTGGAATTCAAAATGGTTGATTCTAAATTAGTTATGAATCAAGTCCAAGAATTGCAAATTATACTACATGACATCCTTGCGGAAGGCATGATACTTAGCGAGACATTCCAAGTGGCAGCGATGATTGAGAAGTTACCTCCTGGTTGGGTGGAATTTAAGAATTATCTTAAACACAAACGAAAGGATATGACTATAGAGGATCTTATTGTTCGTCTTCGGATTGAAGAGGACAATAGAATTGCCCCAAAAAGGCAGCATTGCGCAAACTTCTGCTAGCGCAAATTTGGTTGAGCATGGACAATCCTCTAAGGGCAATAAGGGCAAGGGGAAAAAGGACAAAAAGAAAGCAAAGGCTAGCAAACTTGGACCGAAGAAAGGGGTTGTGAAAAAGAAACCTCAAGCGTTCCAAGGGACTTGTTACAACTGTGACGAGCCAGGGCATCGGGCTAACCAATGCAAGAAACCAAAGCGTGAGCGCGCGCACATGGTGGATGAAGATGGAATGCCTTTGGTGGCAATGATTTCCGACAAAACCTCAATGATGGATGAGGTCAATGTTGTGACCAACACTCCAAAAGGATGGTGGGTTGATACGGGAGCGACCCGTCATGTGTGCCCAGACAGGAGCCTCTTTACCACCTTCAAGGAGCTTGCGGGAGATGAGAAGCTGTACATGGGAAATGCAACCACCGCCGACATCAAGGGTGAAGGAACGGTGATTTTGAAGTGGACTTCGGGGAAGGAGCTCACTTTAAGCAACGTGTTGTACATTCCAGACTTGCGCAAGAGCCTAGTCTCAGGATGGTTGCTTAATAAGTTTGGATTTCGTTTAGTATTTGAGAGCGATCAATTTGTACTGACTAAACGAAGAATGTATGTAGGCAAGGGCTATGCCCAAAATGGTATGTTCAAATTGAATGTAATGGTTGTAAAAAAGAACATGAATAAATTGCTACTACTTCTACTTATATGCTTGAGTTTTCTTATTAGAATAAATGGCATGGTAGATTTGGTCACGTAAATTTTAATTCAATACGCCGTTTAATCAATTTAAATTGTATACCAACATTCCATATTTACTCACATTATAAATGCGAAACATGTGTAGAATCCAAACTTACAAGATCATCATCGAAATCGGTTGAACGAATAACCGAACCCCTTGATTTAATTCACACCGACATCTGTGATTTAAAAGCGGTACCCAGAAGAGGTGGAAATAAGTACTTCATCACGTTTTTTGATGATAGTACTAAATATTTCTATGTATATTTACTAAAACGTAAAGATGAAGCAATAAGTAAATTTATCTTGTATAAACATGAAGTTGAGAATCAACTTCAAAAGAAGATAAAAGCTTTGCGAAGCGATCGAGGAGGCGAATATGTTGCACCTTTTGCCGATTTATGCGCAAAAAGTGGCACTGTACATGAGTGTACACTTCCTTATTCTCCACAATCAAATGGCGTGGCGGAACGAAAGAACCGTACATTGAAAGAAATGATGAACGCCATGTTGATAAGTTCTGGGGTGAGCCAGGAAATGTGGGGGGAAGTGTAACACCTCGCAAAATCATGTCCAATACAGTGGTGACAGTGACACGTGTCATAAACCCTGATCGTGATAAAAGGTAACTTGAGGGACTAAAACTGTCAAACAGCGTAAAGATGGAAATAGAAGGACCAAAAGTGTCAACATGCCAAACTGGTGCCTCTGATTGACCTCATAAGATATTCATAATTGTTCTTGAATAAATTGACGGATACAAGAAGCCGCTTGTGCTTAAAAATCAAAAGTTACGAAACACAGGGGTTAAAAGCGTCAACATGTTAATTCTTACCTCTGAGTGACCTTTTTAACGTTCCCAAAGCTTTGTACTATGGTAATATATCCTCATGAATATCTGAAAAAGATTTTATAAAAATCCGGTTCAATTTAGTGATGTAAATTGAAATTTCCAAGAAAAGGGTCAAAAGTGTAAATATAGCAATTTATCAATCGATGGACATTTTCAAAGCATCCAAGACTTACAAATGCATGTTCCCACTCCCTAGAACACCCCAGACCTGATTGTGTTGACCATGCATGCTGAAAAAGTCAGTTATTCGCGTTCAGAAAGTGCAGGGACTGAACATGCAAACAAACAAACAACTTTTGAAATTTGTTCGCTCGCGTGGCGCGCCAGGACCATCCTGGTCTGGCACATTGCGTGACAGAGGTCGATTTCTAGCAAAATTGGCAGGTGCCCAGCATGCAACCTGCAATCTCCACAAGATCTTCTGCAATTCTGGGGCGAATTCAGCAGCATGCAAATGGTTTCTAAAAACCACTAGGACACTTGGGAACATTAGAATTCACCTGGGGACACTTGTAATCATCTTGATTCACTTGAATCCCCTATATAAAGGCCCTCATTTTCCCATTTGTTCTTGTACATTCAAAATTCTCAAGCAATTCACTCTCAAGTGATATCTGGAGCATCCTAGTTCCTAAGGAAGCTCTCTCAAGTTTATTTTTCGTGCTAAGGACCATTGTAAGTGTTCTTAGCTTCCATAGTTAAGCTTTCATTAGTTTAATGATCAAAAGTCAAAGATATCGTAATTACGCTTTGACTTTGTGATTAATCACAAACGGTCCAGCCATTATTCGAATTGAAAGTGGCTTTGTGATGGTAATTATGTAGGTGTTAAACCCTTAAAAGGGCACCTCCTAATTATCACATTTACTTGGTTAATTGTCGGGTCAAACTACTTAACAGAAAAGTCAAACGAGTCAGTTTTTGCAAAATAAATCATAACTGATAATGTAGAAGCTATAAAATACATTTTATCACTTAAACAACTTGGTAAATAATATAAGAACATGTTTAGGCATGTTCAACCAGACAATTCTGAGTTTAGGCTCGGTTCGCAACCGAAAGTCGCAAAAGTAGACTTTTGCTTTGACTTTCAGTTCTGACCCGATTTAGCTTAGTTTAGCTATGCCTTAGGATTCCTTTGTGACCATATTCTATGTTAGTATAACTCTCTGAAGTGATACTACATGGTCCCTTAGAAATCAGAGATTTCATGCATGTTCCGTTATTTACTTAAAATTGACCATTATGCCCTTTTGATGTTACAACGAGATTTTTGAAAATGTGAGAGGACAAAAAGTTTTATTACTGATATATAAGTATGTCTTAAAAATTTGACATCCGTTTATGGTCTAAAATGAAAGTTATGCAAGATATCGTAAAACAAAAACTTTTGTTAATTAAATTGCATTTTTGGCATAAACCATATTTAAACCCAATTTTTTGCACCAAACTTGCTACCCACTGTTGTGATATAATATTTAGAGATTTTTGGAAATTTTTGTCAAATGTTATACTGACCATAACATGGAGTTCTTGCATGGTCTCGGTAATTGACGATAATGCCCTTTTTCCTAATAAAATGAGTTGTACACATCATTTACTTGTCAAACCTTTTTCTACTAATTTTATATGTTAAATAAAATATTTTAAGCAGTTGAGACTGATCAAAATCTCAGATTTCCTTAAACATATCAAATATCGTCAAATACCGACATTTATGCGAATTAGGCACATGGTATGGTTTAAAACCATATTTAGCACCTAAGACTTGTTACCTACTGATTTTAAAAATAAATTTTTATACTTTAACAGTAGGTATAAGTCTTGAACTCAGATTTCCAAATTTAACCTTAAAAACATATGTGAAATGACCAAAATGCCCATATGGTGCATAGTTTGGCCATAAGTAATAAACCTCATATATGTATGATATCTTACTGATGTAACTTGATAAAATAAATATTTTTACTGATTATTTTAGACCAGAACCTCAGTTTGCTATTCAACCTCTTTTATAAATTTTAAAATGACCAAAATACCCTTACGGGACTTAAATTGGTTTTAAATTCGTTTTGGGCATTGTTTTGGTCAAAAATTACCGAAGTAATTAAGTGATCAAATTAGTTAAGTGAGGTAGTGTGCTAGAAGTAAGTGTCAAAAATGTGTTAATTAAATTACTTGCAAAAACAGTTTCAGGATACGGCTCGGGATATTGAGCTGTATCGACGATCAAACAATGAGCAAATAATGAGCGAAAAGTAAAGGAAGTGACACGAGATGTACGAGGAAAGCCCTTGATCAATCTAGATCGCCGGCATAAAACCTCGGGAGCTGACAATCGCAGCTGCCTTGTTCTTCAATTGCTTCAAAAATCAGGATACATTGCAGGATGTGGTACGGATCGACTAAGTGTTACAACGGAAATGAAATACAAGTGTAGTGTTTGCTATCAGCTAGAGAGTGATTGTGTTCGAGAGTGTAAGTGTGAATTGATGTGTTCTAAGTTGATCCGACCTCATCTATTTATAGTAAAGATAAAATAACTAACTACCCTAAACTTGCGGGATCCGCCGAATATTCCTTCTTGGAACGTTGTAGAGCTGGTCTTTCGGGCTCAACGTCTCTTTCTCAACAAATTCGTCCGAGTCTTGAGGAGAAGAAGTCCACTTGACCGTTAGCAAGCCTCTACCCTTAACCTGCACGTGGTTAATTCAATAAGTCTCAGGATATCGCCCAAGATGTCAGCAATATCCTCTCCCAGCATCCTGGTCACAAATAAACAAACAAAGGCAGGATATTGGTCAGGATACATATGTTAAGAAAATGACCCCTAACAATTGTCCCCAAATATATCGGTTGGGATACCAATCCAACGGATATATTTCAAAATTTTACTTCATAACTCAAGGCAATTAATATGACTAGACTCTTGAAATGACAGCGGTGCAACTTCCAAGGCATTATTTACTTTTTACCCCCCTTTATTCATCCTATATTAACCGAGGGACTCCTTGTCTCGGTTATCCTTATCTTCAAGCAAGCATCAGGTATCTTCTCTTCTAATCTCCTCTCTTTAATTTTTCATAATTTGCTCCATGGCACCACGAACGAAATCCCGCTCAGACCGGTCAGCCTCAACCCTCATAAGTCAAAACTTTATCACCGATCCAGCAAAGGAGATTTGCTGTTTCAATAATGCTGATATTGCTGCTCTCAAAGACTCCGGTGCCTTTCCCACCGGAACGGTCTTTCGCCCCTTTGACAAGGAGGTCCGATCGGATGCATCATCCGACGAGTGGGTTTGTTTTTTCGCTTATCCTTTCTCCCTTGGACTCCGGTATCCATTTCCACCCTTTATCTCCAGTTTCTTCGACCTCACCGGCCTTAGTTATGCCCAAGTTATGCCAATGGTTTGGCGAATCTTGATAGTGTTGGATCAAATCAAATCTCGCCATTATCCTAACCTACTTGTTGAGGACCTTCCCGTAGCATACCGGTTAAGATCTCACGGCAATCACCGTTATCTTCTGTTCTCCATCAAGAGCCCTTTGGTCCTTAAAGCCACCAAGAATGAGGATCGATGGCGACGAAAATTCTTTTTCGTCAAAAGAGACTCCATTGATAAGGGTTTCGATCTACCGGTTAAATGGTTAACCAAGGGTAGGATTTAGGGTTTTAGGAATATCCCCAATCATATCTTCAAACTGTATCCCGGACTTATATTCTGATGTTTTTATGCAGCAAATTTCAGAGATTTAGTGCCTCCTAGCGCAGAATCCGAATCCAAGATCAAGGAAATCTACCGTCTTCCTGTCAGTGAAAGAACTTTTTCCCTGCCTCTCACAGATCCTCATCAAAGATCAAGCTCAGAAATGTCTGGTAAGCATATCTTCATATGTTAATTATTTGTCAAAAATATGATGAGTTTTAAGAATACCTTCCCTTATGTAGTACCAGTCGTCAACCTTGAAGCTTTCGAACTCGATGAGCTGGATTGCTATTCCAGCCTTGAACCTGCCAAGCAAGAATCCAAGCCAAAATCGTCTGCTACACCAAAGCCCACCTCCTCGAAAACTGTTTCTGCTCCCAAAGGCCCTCCGGCATCCAGGACCAGGGCATCCAGCTCTCGAAAGAGAAAGGAGACTGACTCCCCGGCTGTTTCTGAAACATTCTCTCTTGAGAATCACGGGTTCAATGACGCCACCTCATTTCTCAAACAGGTAAAATTTTCTTTCCGATATCCTGTATAAGTATGTTAGTCTTTATCCTGCTTATTTTTCACATTAATACCTGTGTCTTTATCTATAGGGTCTGGATCGCCTCATGCATTTATACGAAGATGCTAGCGGTCTTAACAAGATGTTGCAGATTCAGCTGGAGAAAGCTCAAGCCACCATAGCTGATCAAGGAACCATTGCAGCTGCCAAATCCCAGCACTATGAGGACAAATACAAGGCAATGACTCAGGAACATCAAGCCGCCCTTCACAAAGCTAATGAGGATGCTCAAGCCAAGCTGGATGCCGCTCTTCTCCAATATCAGCAGAATATGAGCTCATACCGGGATAGCCTAAAAACTTCAGTGGTCATCTCTCTTCTCCAAGCCAGGATAAGGATGGCTTACGAAGCCATGGATCTGGGTTTTGAATGCCCTTCCTGGAATGTAAAGGCTTGGGAGGAGAAACTACAGGGCCTCGGAGGTCATCCCGTTGCTCATCCTGCAAAACATACTGGTGAAGAGCCTTCTAAGGCGGCAGAGGAGGTGGCCAATGCTGATGATGGTGCTGAGAAGAATCCTGAGGGTGATGCTGGGGCAGATGCTGGCAAAGAGCTTGCTGTTCAAGAAGGTGATGCCCCTTAGGCAGCAGAGTGGGCGATGATGGATATACGTGCCAAGGCCGGAGCCCACTTTTTAATTTCATGGTTGTGGTTGCATAAACAATTTACTTTTCCTGTCCTTGAACAATTTACTTTTCCTGCACTAGACCAATATGATGACCAAAGGTGGATGGGTCCTAGGTTTTAGGATGAAGCCCTTGGTCATCAATTAGTATAATTTGTTTTGAACATAGTAACGGTTGTAGGTGAACGGGTCCTGTTTTGAGACAGATCCTGCAACCGTTACAAAATTATGGTAACAACTAATTGTGCTTTTGGCGGATGGGCCTTACCAAAAGCACAACTTTTGACTTGTTAATAATATAACTATCTTTTGACTTATTTTTTGTTACTTTGCATTGTTTAGTGTAAGTTTTAGCTTTGTAAAAATTTTATACTGTTATTTTACAAAATATCTTGACCAGTATGCTTAGAAACATACTGCAGAAGCCTTTTAAATGGATCTTCCAAACGTTCTTTCAATTTTGTAAAAATTTCTTTAGAAAGTAAAAAATAGTTTATCTTTTCAAAACCAAGTTTTGATGATGATCAAAGTTTCAAGCCAATACTAGTTTCAAACATCCCAATCAAATATCCTTAAAAGGACTTTGAGGATATATGTCAAGATACTTAACATGATGTTATTAAAAATTTAAATGAGGCTTGCAAAGGAAAGATCATACCAGACATAGGATATAAACCTACTACCAAACTTCAATCCCTTTGCAACTCTTGCAATGAAGATGTCCCCAGTGCAAGGTACTTAATGCATTAGTCGCAAACTTCATTCTTTTAGCTTTACACCACCATCTTGGCAGGGATGTGCCCTGTGTACAATGTCTTCAAGTATCTTAGAAATCTATTTAATGTCAGTTTCCATGGCATAAGCAATTTTTCTCGTTCCGAGGGTATAACCCAAGGATGTACTGGAGATAAATCCTTTTTATCCTGGGGAAAATCCCAATTTTTCATGCGCTACAGGCGGGAGTGTATAAACTCCAAGACTTAGAAAGGTGAAAACCTTTAAACCTTAGAGAGTATGAAAATACCCTTTCGTGAGAGAGGGTGATCAATCCTCATATACCGTTAGGATTCAGGATATAGCCAATGGTAACGAAATTGTCAGCCACTTTTACATGGACTGGTCCCGCCACCTTGAACTATCCCTGAATAACTTGCGCTCCAGGCGGGGTGTTTAAACCCAATTCGGAAGAAAGGTGAATACCTTTAAACCTGTGAAGGGATCAGTATCCCTTAAACGTGAGAGAGGGGGCCAATCCTCTAATCTTCTGAGTTATCCCGAGTGCATATTCTGGAGCTATATCCTGAAACATATCTTGCAGAACAAATGTAAACTAAGGTGGGTGTTAGCTTGGCTAACACCCCTCCGATGCTTAAGTCAGTATCAGGTTATAAAGAACAAATTACACCAAACACATTTAAAAGAAGTAAGAATTCATACCATCTCGAGTTAGAAATTAAATTCTAGACTCACTTGAAATAGAGCTTAAGGTGTATAGCATTCCAAGATCTCGGTAGCATATCTCCCTCCATATTCTTGAGTCTATATGCTCCTTTCCCTGCTTCTGATTCAACTTCATATGGTCCTTCCCATTTTGGAGCTAACTTGCCATCGGCAGGATTAGTAGTATTTTGGAAGGCCTTTCTTAATACCCAATCTCCAACCTTAAATCTTCTGGTTCTAATATTCTTGTTATATGCCCTGGATATTCTCTGTTGATATGCTGCCATCCTTAGCCTTGCCGCATATCTCTTTTCATCTATAGTGTCTAAATCCTGACTCAAGGCTTCAGGATTCTTCTCAGGATCACTTAAGATAGATCTTGCAGTAGGTATTGTCATCTCCGTTGGAATCACTGCTTCTGCTCCAAACACCAACGAAAATGGGGTTTGGCCTGTTGCATTCTTTATCGTTGTCCTATCAGCCCATAAAACAAAGGGTAATTCTTCTGCCCATCTTCCTTTTTTGGCTCCAAGCCTTTTCTTTAAGTTGTTGACAATTATCTTGTTAGAGGATTCTGCTTGTCCATTTGCTTGAGGATGTACCGGAGTGGATGTGATCATTTTGATTCCCCAACTCTTGCAAAAGTCAGTAGTCCTCTTACTTTTGAACTGAGAGCCATTGTCACAGATTATCTCAGCTGGTACTCCGAATCTGGTCAGGATATTCCTCTTGATGAAGGATACTACTTCTTGGTCTCTTACTTGAACAAATGCTTCAGCTTCAACCCACTTAGAGAAGTAATCCGTCATTGCTAGCATAAAGACTTTTCCTCCCGGAGCTTTTGGTAACTTTCCCACTATATCCATACCCCACTTCATAAATGGCCAAGGGGAAACAATAGGATATAATGGTTCAGCCGGTTGATGCAATATGTTACTATGTCTTTGACATGAGTCACATCTTCGAGCATATTCTGCGGCATCTTTTCTCATTGTTGGCCAATAATATCCTGTTCTTAATATTTTTGAGAATAATGTTCTGCCCCCAGCATGGTTACCACAATCCCCTTGATGTATATCCTGAAGGACTTCTTTGGCTTCAAGATCCTCCAAGCACCTCAAATACGGCCCTGCAAGAGATTTCTTGTATAAAATATTATCTATAATAGTGAATCGTGATACCTTCATCCTAAATGCCTTAGGATTTTCATTTCCAGGAATGTGTCCTTCTTTGAGATATTTCATGATTGGAGACATCCAGGTTTTAGGATCCTCTTCAAGATATTCTGCCCCAGGATCCTGAATACCAGCTACTTCTTTATCCTGAGGATTCGTTGCAGGATATAAGACATGTACTATTGGTATTTGTGTCCCTTCAGGTATCCTGATCGATGATCCCAGATTTGCTAAGGCATCTGCTTCAGTATTATCTTCCCTTGGTACCTGTTCAAGTATAAAAATATCGAAATATCCTGCTAATTTTTTGAGAATATCGAGATATTCGATTAATTTCTCTCCCTTAACTGCATAGGATCCATTAAAATGGTTAGTAATTAACAGAGAGTCAACATATGCTTGCAGATTTTTGATACTCATGCTCTTAGCCAACTCTAATCCTGCAATTAAGGCCTCATACTCTGCTTCATTATTAGTAGCAGGAAATTCACACCTAATAGCCTAGGGTAATATGTCCCCCTGTGGCGATTTTAGTAGTATTCCTAATCCTACTCCTCTTACATTAGATGCACCATCAGTATATAATGTCCAGGATCCTGAGGATTCTCCTAGCTGTTGAACTTCTAGATCTACCTCATCCTGAATGTCACTACTAAAGTCAGCCACAAAGTCAGCTAAAGCCTGAGACTTTATGGCATTCCTAGGTTCATATACTAAATCATAAGCACTCAACTTTACTGACCACTTGGCCATCCTGCCTGACATCTCTGGTTTCCTAAGCACATTTTTAATAGGATAATTTGTTTTAACATGTATCCTATGTGTCTCGAAATAATGCCTAAGTTTCGTTGAAGCCATAATTAATGCTAGTATCAATTTTTCTAAATGAGAATATCTAGTTTCAGCATCTTACAAACTTTTACTAACATAATAAACAGGATACTGCTGACCTTCATGGTCTTTTATAAGAACGACACTTACAGCATTCCCTGATACAGCAAGGTACAGGGATAGTGGTTCACCATTTTCAGGCTTCATCAATAGAGGTGCGGTTGAGAGATATCGTTTCAAATCCTGCAGGGCTGCTTCATGCTTTTCCCCCTATTCGAATCTTTTGTTCTTCTTCAAGATATCATAGAAGTCTTTGCATTTCTCTGAGGATCTTGAAATAAATCTGTTTAGAGCTGCTACTCGGCCTGTTAATCTTTGTACATCCTTCATATTCGAGGGTGATTTTATATCCAGGATAGCTTTAATCTGCTCCGGGCTTGCCTCTATCCCCCTTTTCGTCACCATATACCCAAGAAACTTTCCTGCCCCCACTCCGAAATGGCATTTAGCAGGATTCAGCTTCATGTTGTATTGATCCAGGATGTCAAATGCTCCTTTAATATGCTGGAGGTGATCCTGAGCTTTCTTTGATTTTACCACCATATCGTCAATATACACCTCCATGGTGTCCCCCAGTTTATCTTTAAACATCATGTTTACCAATCTTTGGTATGTTGCACCAGCATTTTTCAAACCAAAAGGCATAGCCGTATAACAATAAATACCTGTTGGCGTCATGAAGGCGGTATCCTCCTGGTCAGAGGGCTCCATTTGGATCTGTTGAAATCCTGAGGATGCGTCCATGAAGGTCAGCATTTCATGCCCGGCAGTGGCATCTACCATTGCATCAATATGGGGGAGAGGAAATGGGTCTTTAGGACAAGCTTTGTTCAAGTCTGTGTAGTCTACACAAACTCTCCATTTCCCATTCTTCTTCTGTACTACAACCACGTTTGCTAGCCACCTTGGGAACTTAACCTCTCTGATCATTCTTGACTTTAATAATCTTTCAACTTCCTCTTGGATAATCGTGTTCCGCTCAGGAGCAAACTTCCTTCTTTTTTGTTGCACAGGCTTGAACGACTTATCAATTCCAAGCTTGTGAGTGATGATATCTTTGGATATGCCAGTCATATCCTCATGTTTCCATGCAAACGTAGACATCCTGCATTTCAAAAAGTTAATTAATTGTTCCTCAATATCCTGAGGGATATTGGTCCCTACGAGCACCGAAATATCGGGGTTATCCTGGTCCAGGATAACTTTCTTCACATCCTGCTCCGGATCCTCCACGATATCCTGGGCCCGCGTCTTTAATTGCTATGCTGCACTAGTTCTGGCTGAGGATTTCATCGAGGAGGAATAGCATTCTTTCGCCTCCTGCTGATCGCTATCAACTTTAACAACTCCCCAAGGGGTAGGTATCTTGATGCATTGGTGATATGTTGATGGCACGGCCTTCATATCGTGAATCCATGGTCTTCCTAGTATGATGTTATAGCAGGATAGAGAGTCCATCACACAGAAACGTTGTATCGAGTTGACTCCTTCAACGTACACCGGCAACTTTATCTCTCCCACTGTGTTTCTGGCTTCTCCGCTGAACCCAACAAGCACAGTGGACTTCGAAGTTATATCCATTGGAGACACATTCATTCTTTTAAGTGTCTCTAGCTGGATTATGTTGACGGAGCTGCCATTATCAACCAATATCCTGCGTACAAAATGGTTAGCCACATATAACGTTATTACCAGAGCATCATGGTGAGGATCCTGGACAGTATCCCTGTCATCAGCGTCAAATGTGATCACTTTGTCAGTTGTGAGTGTAGCCATCCTGACAGGTTTGTCTCCCCTTTCGGCTTTGGCTTCCTTTGCGTGTCTCTTTGCTTCCGAATACGAAGTTCCACAAATGTCGGATCCCCCCGAAATGAAGTTGATTATCTTGGCATCCGAGGGAGGTGATGCTGCTCGTTCAGGATCCTTGTCAGTATCCTGACCCTTATTCTTCTTTTTTCCTAAGAGATCTTTCAGATATCCCTTGCTTAGAAGATAGCTTATTTCTTTCCTTAAAGCAATGCAATCCTCAGTCATATGACCGAAATCTTCGTGGAAAGCACACCATTTTGACTTATCCTTCCAGTCAGCCTTTTGTTGATTCTTTCGAGGCCATCTAGCCTTGTCTCCTAGACCCTGCATAGCATACATCAATTCAGGAATATTAACAGAAAAGCAATATTCAGACAACTCAGGATACTCTTCAGGATCCTCATCTTCGACAGCATTCACTTTCTTGTTTTCATTTCTACCATATGGCTTAGGCCGATATGACTTAAATGGGGATTCTGACTTCCTATTAGTTGATTCATAAGTGTTGGATGAGTTCATCCTTTCTTGCATCTTCTTGTCATCTTCCAGACGGATATATCTCAAGGCCCTGTTACGAGCTTCATCGAGATTCCTGCAGGGATTCATTACAAGATCCTGATAAAACTGAGAATCCTTTTGTAATCCCATCTTAAAAGCTTGCACAGCTGTTGCAACATCAAGATGTGGGATATCCAAGGATTCTCGACTAAATTTGTTCACATAATCCCTCAAGGATTCCTGAGACCCTTGAGTTATCCTGTAAAGATCACTGGTTAGTTTCTCAAAACTCCGACTACAAGAAAATTGACTGTTAAATAAATTAACCAAATGAGCAAATGAAGTAATTGAGTGAGGAGGAACGTTTAACAGCCATTTTAAGGCTGATCCTGTCAGAGTAGAACCAAATCCCTTGCACAAGCACGCTTCCTTGAGCTCCGGAGGGATAGGGTTAATCTCCATTCTTTCCCTATACTGGGCAATATGCTCCTCAGGATCCGTAGTCCCATCATAAAGCTTCATGTTGGGAGTTTGGAATCTCTTTGGAATCTCAGCATCACATATAGGGTATGCAAAACGAGATATCTTGTGGCTATCTTGAGATACTTCCGGGATCGGCTGGACCACCCCAGGTACACTAGATATCATGTCTTTCAACTTCTGAAGTTCCCTGGTAAGTGCTGATGTGACACCTGTATCCTGCAAAGATCCACCACTGTTAGTAACATGAGTATTATTATTATTAGACATGTTACCAGTTGGAGGATTCTGCCCATATCCTGAAGCATATCCTGAGCTCCTTATGGTTGACATCCTAATCGAGGAGGGTATTTCAGGAGTATGATTCTGAGGAAAACTGGGCACGATATTCCCCCTATTATCCTCGGTATATACGGCTGAACTAAAGTTCAACGCTCTGGGGTGTAACGGAGTGACATTGTCCTCGGCAGATCTGCTTGAGCCAGCCTTCAGAAGTTGTATTTCCCTCGAAAGCATTTGGTTTGTTTCCTGTTGCTGCCTCATTTGTTCCTACACACTTCCAAATAAGGTTAAAATTTCATCATTAGAAGCTAAAACGGGAGCAGATCCCTGGACACTCCGAGTTGGGATAACATCTTGAGATTGTGTAGAGGCTGGCATCCTTGGAGGAGGTGGTGGAAGCACCGAACCGGTAGTAGCAGAAGTCATAACAGACACAGTAGAGGAACTCATGTTTGATCTTGAGGCCATTACAGATAATGTGGCAAAAACTTTTGAAAATAGAAAACCGATTAGCGATTTGACAAAAAGTTTTAGTAAAAAGAGCACCACTTACCCCACGGTGGGCGCCAAATTGTTTTGGTCAAAAATTACCGAAGTAATTAAGTGATCAAATTAGTTAAGTGAGGTAGTGTGCTAGAAGTAAGTGTCAAAAATGTGTTAATTAAATTACTTGCAAAAACAGTTTCAGGATACGGCTCGGGATATTGAGCTGTATCGACGATCAAACAATGAGCAAATAATGAGCGAAAAGTAAAGGAAGTGACACGAGATGTACGAGGAAAGCCCTTGATCAATCTAGATCGCCGGCATAAAACCTCGGGAGCTGACAATCGCAGCTGCCTTGTTCTTCAATTGCTTCAAAAATCAGGATACAGTGCAGGATGTGGTACGGAGCGACTAAGTGTTACAACGGAAATGAAATACAAGTGTAGTGTTTGCTATCAGCTAGAGAGTGATTGTGTTCGAGAGTGTAAGTGTGAATCGATGTTTTCTAAGTTGATCCGACCTCATCTATTTATAGTAAAGATAAAATAACTAACTACCCTAAACTTGCGGGATCCGCCGAATATTCCTTCTTGGAACGTTGTAGAGCTGGTCTTTCGGGCTCAACGTCTCTTTCTCAACAAATTCGTCCGAGTCTTGAGGAGAAGAAGTCCACTTGACCGTTAGCAAGCCTCTGCCCTTAACCTGCACGTGGTTAATTCAATAAGTCTCAGGATATCGCCCAAGATGTCAGCAATATCCTCTCCCAGCATCCTGGTCACAAATAAACAAACAAAGGCAGGATATTGGTCAGGATACATATGTTAAGAAAATGACCCCTAACAGGCATAATGGAAGATATCCTACTGATATCACAACATATTTTAAACATAATAACTTATGGAACTTGTACATGACTCATTCGGTTACCCGTTATGCATATACGCGTTCGGTACGGTTTATGTAACTGGTTTACATAAATTAGCCGAAACGGGTCAAACCTTATCATTTTTACTTTAAAATCCAGAATGTATTTAGTTTACCCAATTTATACAAGTCTTCCTACTTGTTGGGACTAAAACACATTCTAATCTGGTCTTCGCTTAATCTTGCGTTTTGAACCGTAAACCTTTCATTAAAACTAACCGGTCTAAGTTAAAACTTAAATAAGACCCGTTAGTAATCTAATAGGTTATTAAAAGCTTCGTTCCAGATTAGGAGCCTAGTAAAAGCTACTTGCACTTGCTGATTAGAATATACGGCTGAGAATAAATTACATTTTAGCTCAGGTAAATACTTTTAACTTATTTTCCCTTATACAGGCTTGGGATACGGTAAATTATTACCGCTTGGTCGGGTATTGAATATTTGATCGGTTAGTGGTTAAATCATTGAGATAACCCGTTTTAATCTGTTTTGTTTGATACAAAGCCTTTGGGGTTAATATGACCATGTCCTGGATATCCTAGCTCATTCATTTGAAATGGCCACGACTTAAGCACGGGGTGTAGGCATACACCTGACAGTTGCGTATGTAAAACGGAATCTCACTCGTGAGGAAACTTCTTGTGGGCTTATACTAGTGGTTTTTCTATTAATCTTGTACCGGCTCTTCTATTCCTGTCCTGAACGTACGACAAACATATAAATCTGTATACAAGATTATTTTAAATAATTGTCCCAAGTTATAAAAGATTTATGCCTTGTGCATCTAAACCAATTTTATAAACACTTTTCAAAATAGTCAGTTAATTGTATTTACCAGTATAAACTGACGTATTTTTCTAAAAGATTAAGTGCAGGTACTACACGAAATGGGCTGGAAAACTCCTGAGTATTATAAAAGAGTCTTGCAAACTTTTAATACTTTAAGTCTGTTGAACTTTCTGTTTTAGATCCGCATGTGGATCCATTTACAACCGTTGTGTAATACTTTATTATACTTTCAATTTGGTTTGTAATATATTAATTTAGACTTCCGCTGTGCATTAAACTGTGATTATTTGTCTACGATGATATCAACTACGTCACGATACTCCCCACCGGGCCCACCGGTGTCACACCCCGATATTTCCACGTATTACCGGTGGGGAGTATCGTGACGTAGTTGATATCATCATGGTCAAACATACACATAATAGCACAGCAGAAGTCTTGGAATATAAAATATTATTACAAACCCAAATGTCTGAAAATGTCAAAGTATTTATCATAGACGAGCTTGTAATATCAAATTCACAGGTGGATCTCTACAGAATGTATAAAATGAAGTTTAGCAGACTTTATGCATCTTTAAGGATTTGCAAGATCCTCTATTTCGACACCGAGCAACTCCCAGCCTATTACGAGCAGTAGCTGCCACTTAGCCTTTTTGAAAATACGTCAGTTTTCACTGGTAAATACAATTAACTGACTCTTTTGAAAAGAGTTTATGAAAATTGATTTAAGTGCACATGGCACAAACCATTTATAACTTGGGACAATTTTTTAAAGATAATCTTGTATACAGGTTTACATGTTTGTCACACAATTGGGGCCGGTTTGGAAGCCGTTCATGATTAACCGACTCACCACTTATAGAACCCACAAAGGAGTTATCCCCAACATGTGGGTTATATTAGCATTTGCATCTGTCAGATGTATGCCTACACCCCGTGCATAGGTCGTGGTCATTTTTAAATGAAATGAGCCGAGGATATCCAGGACACGGTCGTATTAACCCCCAGGTTTATGTTATCAAACAAGACAGATTAAAACGGGTTATGTAAATTTATTAACCACAATCCGATTAAATGATTTCATACCTGACCAAGTGGTAGTATTAAAATATCATATCCCAAGCCCGTATAAGGGAAAATAAGTTAAAAGTATTTACCTGAGCTAATACTTGATTCACAGCAAAATAACTTAGTCGTATCCAATCTATCTAAATGCAGGTAGCTTTTACCGGGTGGCTCTAATCTGGATTGATGGTAATATATAACCAATTCAGAATGCTAACGGTTTTATTTAAGTCGTAGACTTAAACCGGCTAGCTTAAAGTATATTAAGCGGTACGATACGCTAGATTAAGCGATGACCGGAAAAGAATGTAATTTAGACCTGAAAAGTTTGGATACTTGTATAATATGGGTAAACTAAACACATTCTGGATTTTGAGATAAAAACGTTAAGGTTAAACCCGTTTCGGCATACTTACGTAAAATAGTTACATAAATCGACCCGAATGCGTAAATGCATAACGGGCAACCTAATGAACCATATACAAGTCCCTTATATTATTATGCTTAAAATATGTTAATACATCAGTAGGATGTTAACATATATGCCAAAAAAGTATTTAAAACCAAATTAAGTCCCGTAGGGGCATTTGGGTCATTTTACCCTTTATAAAAGAGGTTTTAAAACAAACTGAGGTTCTGGTCTTTGGTAATCAGTAAAAATATTTATTTTATTACATTACATCAGTAAGATATTGTTAGTGCACGATGTCTAAAGCCTACGTATTAAGTCTAGGGGTCTAATGTGTCAAATATGTATAGTACAGGGGCTAGAATGTAATTTTATGTTTTATTTCATATGAGTTCGCTTGAAATGACATCTGGTCATTTCAAGCGAGATCTAATGTTGTGAGTTCGCTTGAAATGATCAGTGTCATTTCATGCGAGATAGTATGCCTATAAATAGGCTGTTCTAGTTTCTCGTTTGTAACTTTGCCATCAGTCGTGTACCGAACTGTTGCCAGATTTTCAAGCGATATATGAATGAGAAACAAGTGTTAAAGTGATATTCTTCTGTTTTCTACTCAATTATCTCTGATTCAACACTGTTTGTTTGTTTCCGCCACTCAAACAGTGGTGTATTGACTTTGATTGACTCACTAGATCGTCAAATCGATCCTACAATTGGTATCAGAGCCAGTTATGAGCCAATACACTTGAATCTGTAGCTTTTTCTACTCAAAATTTGATTTCTAGAGATTTGAACGGACAAAATGGACTGAGTTTTTGACAGTGTGTGTAAAAGTGAGTTTTAACAAACCTTTGAGAGAATCAGATCAAAATTCGAAGTAAAACTAATAAAAATGGCCTGAAAACCTCATATCGCTTGAAAAATATGTTCTCGCTTGAAAGGTTGTAGTAGTTTCAAGCGAAATAGGTCATTTCGCTTGAAAACACCTGATTCCGCTTGAATTAGGTGATTTCGCTTGAGTGTACTTTGAGTTCGCTTGAAATTCTGATATCGCTTGAAAGTGTTCTCGCTTGAAAGTTAGATTTCGCTTGAAAGTCCATATTGTTCGTGATTTCGTTCGAAAGTCTGATTTTGTATAAAACCTGTTTTCATAACTTGAAAATCTGTTCGTAAAGTGTTTTCTTTAAATGGAAAATCAAGATTTTTATAACTTCTTCGCCGGCAGTGGTATGACAGCAGCACAAACCTCGGGTAGTAATGTTCAAAACGTCAATATGGAAAATGAACTTGGAACGATGCAGAAACCACCTAAACTGATGAATATCGATGAGTATTCAGGATGGTCCGGAAGATTTAAAACATGGGTTCAAGCAAACCATTTTGAATGCTGGATGAAGATTGAAGTAAAATATGAACCTCCTACGAATGGTTTGGGTCTTGTGAAATTGATTGGCAGTTTGACTGAAACTGAAATAGCAGATTTCAAAGCTGAAAAGAAGATGATGAGTATTCTTTAACAGGCAATTAAGGAAGATATCTTAGTGTTGCTGCAACATGAGGATAATTCACAATCCATTTGGAATGAGCTGAAAGTAAAGTTTCAAGAGAGTGTAGAAATGATCAAAAGCAAGAAGGCTTTGATAAATAAATAATTTGACATCTTCACAAGTATGAAAGGTGAAACTACAAAACAACTAATTGAAAGATACTGCCATCTAGTTGTGGAGATGGGAAGATTGGAGATCACTAAGAGTAATGAGGAGTGGATCGATAAATTGGCAGACGCATTGCCATATGATGAGTGGAGTACTTATTTGATGGTGTTAAAGAACAATTCAAATTTTAGTAATTTGAATCTGAGTGGTTTCATAGAGAAGATCGAGGCACATGAGTTAGAGTTAACAAAGATCAAAAAGATGAATTCTGCAAACATTCAACAAGATGTGTCGCTATACTACAAAGGCAGTTCTCCAGCAACAACGAATCTTAGCCCTAAGATTCAAACAGCCTTCAGTGCAGATTCGACATCTGGTGCTTCGTCGAGTTCTTCAAGCAACAACAGGTCTTCACCGTTTGCGAATTATGAACCAAATTCCAAAGCTCCTGAACAAGCTACTCCACAAAGCTTCTCAAACTCAAACAATCAGAGTCAAGGTCCGGGGATAATGTGCAACATAGCAGTAAACATTAAGAACGCTCAAGATTTTACAGAGTCTTCCGCTAAACAACACATTGCACTACTAGCATCAGTACTGGAATCGTACGAGAGTTTGGTTGCTGGGAAAATAGGAAACCCCGATATGACGAAAGAGGACTATGATCAAATAGATCCTGAGGAGCTCGAATTGATAGACATCAAGTGGGGTATGGCTAGCTTGGTTAGAAGAGCCCAAAGATTTATGGAGTTACGGGTCGAAATAGTTTGGCTGGACCGGATCAAAAACTTGGATTTGATAAGTCAAAAGTGACTTGTTTCAGATGCAAAGAGAAAGGGCATTTTAAGAGAGAGTGTTCGAACAGAGAGGTCAACAATCACCAAAATCCGTTTACCAATGATTACTACAGACATGCGATCTACCACAAGACAAATCAACAACCTGTCATTCAAAGACCTCAGATTGAAAACAAGCCTGAAAAAGCTCTCATAGTGAACCAAGATGATGAGAAGGTAGCTGAAGGGTTTAGTTGGGACAAGTATATCCCTGGCAGTGAGGGTAGAGGATTGATGGCTGAGATTGTAGAAGAACCGGAAAGTGTTGTTGAAAAAGAGGTTGTTAGTGAAGAAGTGACTGAAGAAAGTTCAATTGATCTCGAAGAAGTTGCTGCAGAAGTTTACTACTATCAATTCGAACAGGAGGTTTTAGCTAGTTCTTTAAAATCAGTTATGCCTCCTAATGTTTTTGAATCTTTTGCAGGTTATTTCAGTGAGCCCACAACAGGATCTTGCCCACAGTATGAATCTAAGAAGGCTCCGGTTGAAGAGATTATTGATGTCTCCAAAGAAATGACTGAAGAAACACTGAAAGAAATTGCTGAGAAAGCTTTAATGGCAAATCTGAAAGAGGTAGACACAGAATCTGAAAAACCAGAGTCTGTTGATACTGTGTCGGTCAAAACAGAGTTAGGTCAAAAGGAGTCTGATGGGAAATCCAAAAGTCAGGAGGTCAAAACCGAAGGAGTGTCTGAGTTAGAGTCTGATAATGTCGGTAAACAGGATGTTAATTTTGAACAAGAGGAAAAGGTTGTTGAAAAGATTGATTCAATCTCTGAAACTTCATGCGAAAATTTTTCAAAACCCTGCATGGAGTGTCTTGAAAAAGACACAAAGTTTCAGGAATTGAAACGATACACTGATGAACTTAAATTTGATCTGAGTGAAGTAAAAAAAGCATATGACAAGATGGCTAAATCTATCAAAATGATTCAAAAAGAGAGTCTTGAAAATGACAAAGCCACAAAATTGCTAAAATCAACTGTTTTGGACAAACAAAATGAAATCAACTTTCATTTGGACACTATTGCTTCATTAAAAAGGGAATTTGAGTTAACAAAAATTGAAAATGAAAGAATTGATAAGAAGTTGATGAGTTATGTTGCATCTTCTTATGTGATTGTGCAAATTGTCCCGAAACAACCAGATGCAACACCTATCTTTAACAGTGTTCCACCCCCAATGTGGAGTCATTACACTCAGAAGTATCCAGATGGGGTGGAAGCTGCATTGAACCTCAAGTTGAGAACCATTGAGGATGAGTTACCTGAGAGTATTGATGTTACATTCTCTCCGTCCGACACTGACAATGAGTCACATGTGATCAAGACCGTTGTTGACCAAGTGTTAGACGAAGAGAGTGATAACTCAGACTTTGAAACTGTGAAAACACATTTGGAAAATTCCAGTTCTGAATGTGAAGATGATGGTAACTTTTTGGACAAGTTTATACCAAAATCAGAAAAGGTTGCGAATGATGATCCGATTATGGTGGTTTACACTATGATTGGAACTGACAAACTCTATTCTGATTTTGAGTATCCAATCCAGAATGCAAACATGAAAAATGTTGAGAAGGTGTTTAAGCTTGTCGAGATTGATATTTCTAAAGTTAACAACAATGAGTTCTTTTCAAAACCTAAAAAACCTTTTGTGAAACAAAGTAACCCTGGGAAGAAAGCTCTAAAGGGGACACACCTAAAGTCCCCGGAGAATACTTTCTGCATGCTTGAAATATAGCGCCGCCTTCAGCACAAATTGATGAGACAATAAAATTGGTTATCTATGCTGTTGTAAAAAAGATCCTCTAAAGGGGACACACCTAAAGTCAAACCAGGCTCTCTACTGAACGTAAGTTCTGACCTGAGCTATCACGGTTTCATAATTTATTCCCCTTACAGATATCATCTGTGGTATACTCACCTGTAAGACTGAATATTAGGATCTGGATACGGGAGTATATTCTGAGGTGGAACACATATAAAAGTTAAGTCTTAAAACATTAAATTCGTATCCTGAATAGATTGAACTTTGTGTGAAAATTTAAAGTGGACCAGTATATCGACAATCATTGTAAATTGATTAATTCTTAAAATGAAATCTAAGCTTAACGGTACTTGTATCTTGTTGGCAACTGATATGATCCCTTAACACGCTCGCAAAAAGATTGTGTGTACAGTTTATTGCTTACTATATTCAAAATCCAAAAAGATTTTATTTTTCATCTTATTTTCGACAACAGACGTTGGGGATCAGATGATCAAAGTCTTGTGTGCTGAAATTGTCTGGATCTTGAGGGTTGGGTAAGCAGAAGTTGGAGAAAAATGATCGGTAATTGATTGAAAGTTTAAAAGTTCATTAATTTGAACTTAAATCATTTTCTGAAAGTCAGCATCTTCATAATTTGGTTAGCCAGGGTCATTAACTTGGACTTGGCAGGCTAAACGGTTGACCAAGGTCATTAACTTGGACTTGGTTAACTGGGTGTGTCGGTAAAAAATTAAAAGGTTTAAAATTTGATTGTAAAGTGTTAGGTTTAGTTGTTGGATTCTTTATATCGTCAAAACTTTATAGGATTGTGAAAGATCCAGATCATCAATCCTGGACATTTAAAATGTTTATTCTTATAAATGTTTGAGACTTGCAGGTGAAAGTTCCAGATTAAGATCCCGATAGCAGAGTCTTAGGGGGTATGAAGACGAGCTTGATGCAAAAGGGAGCTTGTTGCTGGTAATCCAGGTGTCGATCCCAAAAACACAGAAGATTGATGAAAGGGGGAGCCTGAAGGAAGAGAACGAGAAGCCTAGAAAGCTGTTGAAGAAGCCTAAGCCAAGAGAAGAAAAATTCAAGTCGCTGTGAAGGACTGAAGACCAAGACTGAAGACTCCGGCTGTATCCAAGGGGGAGTTTGTTAGTGCACGATGTCTAAAGCCTACGTATTAATTATAGGGGTCTAATGTGTCAAATATGTATAGTACAGGGGCTAGAATGTAATTTTATGTTTTATTTCATGTGAGTTCACTTGAAATGACATCTGGTCATTTCACGCGAGATCTAATGTTGTGAGTTCGCTTGAAATGATCAGTGTCATTTCAAGCGAGATAGTATGCCTATAAATAGGTTGTTCTAGTTTCTCATTTGTAACTTTGCCATCAGTCGTGTACCGAACTGTTCCCGGATTTTCAAGTGATATATGAATGAGAAACAAGTGTTAAAGTGATATTCTTCTGTTTTCTACTCAATTCTCACTGATTCAACATTGTTTGTTTGTTTCCGCCACTCAAATAGTGGTGTATTGACTTTGATTGACTCACTAGATCGTCAAATCGATCCTACAGATATTATATATATGTGAGCTTTACCAATTATGGCCAAACTATGCCCCGAAAGGGCATTTTGGTCATTTCACATATGCTTTTAAGGACATTTTTGGAAATTTGAGTTCATGACTTATACCTACTATAATGATATTAAAATTTGTTTAAAAATTCAGTAGGTAACAAGTCTTAGGTGTTAATTATGGTTTAAAACCATACTATGCGCCTAAATAGCGTAAAAATCGCTAATTGACAATAATTAAGGCGTTTTATGGAAATCTGAGATTTTGATCAGTTTTGAATGCTCAAAATAATTTATTTAATGTATGAAATCAGTAGGAAAAGGTTTGGCATTCAAATCATTTGTTAATCCCATTTTATGCATGAAAAGGGTATTATCGTCATTTACCGAATTACACAAGAACTCCATGATACGATCAGATTATAATCTGATAAAAAATTCCAAAAATCCCTAAAAATAATATCTTAACAGTAGGTAATGAGTTTTGAGTCAAAATCCAAGTTTAAACATGCCTTATGCAAGATGTCGCAATTTAATTAATAAAAAGCTTCTATTTACGATATCGAGCATAACTCCTGTTTGAGTCCCAACTCCTGCCCAACAAACGGCGTTGAGAAATTCTCACATACAAGGTCTTTGATGGAGCAGCCCTAAAGCCTATACAATGCTATTGGTTATAGGAGAACTTAATTAGGGTGAGATAGTCATTCCATCTACCACCCGAACCAATCTTAAGGGATTAACTACCCTCATGGTTAAGTCGAACAAATCGACGATCCTGGGCAGCTAATAATGATTCGCAATCGTTTCCTATCTAGGGTTGCGATAATCAATGCACAAGCATATTGCATCGTGCTTTCCTTTATCAACAATAATCAGAGCTCCTAAGACGATGAGTTAGGCTGTACAAGCTTTTCTTCAAAAACTCATCTGGTTAACTCTTAGTCCTTCCATTTCCGTTGATGCTAACCGATATAGAGCTTCTGTAACAGATACAGCTCCTAATAGGATGTCAATCCTAATTCCACTTTGCCTCTCAGGAGGTAAACATGGTAGTTCTGCTGAGAAGAAATCAAACTATCCAAATATGATAGAGGTAGCTTCAATCTTCGACCTTGGTCCACTTACCGTCGCTTGTGCCATGCAAATGACACATCTGCTTTACGAGTGCACGGATACCTTAAGTAGAGATGCCTACTTAGTCATTTCTATGATGAATATCTTCTTTGAATACCACTAGCTGACTTCAGTACAATATAACCATTGGTACCTCTTAGTGGTTCCATGCATTAAACCTCCATACTGATCAGACATGGAAGCAATCTATGGGACACACTAGGATACGCCAATCCTCATATGGCGCTTTTGTCAAACATAGTTGGCACTCGAAGTTGATAGAAATCAATGAGGAAATAATTAAAATAACATATATTGTCGTACTCTATTCGAAGAAAGAGTACTCTTAGATTTTTACAGAAAGATCATTGCCGAGAAAGAGACGAAACGGTCTCTAATGTTTCACTGGTAGGTTCTACCTTATACTTAGCATCTGGAGCTCTTATGAATATCATCAAAAGTTTGCTAAGCTTATGGTCCGTGAAAGACTTATTATTGCCTGTTATTAAAAACAGGACACTTAGCAAAAATTATCGTTGATAAATGATAAGGAATGTACTTGATGACATCGTGTACTGCTTCTTGACATTCATCAGGTGAGTTCAGGCATTTCCTTTTCTTAGCCTTTCTAAGCTTAGCTGCACCTTCTTTGGCAGCTTTATTGCATCTAGTTCTGATGTGGCCTTTCTCACCACAGCTGTAACAGACTGCATTCTTTATGTCCCTACATTCATGGGACTGATGACCAGTTCCTTTGCAGATACCACACTGCTTTGGTCTTTGATCTATTCGACACTGTCCCCAGTGTATTTATAGCAGTTATTACATACAGGCTTCTTACTGAACTTTTGTTGGTTCTTATTAAGCCCGTACTTGCTCTTTTTCTTAGATTTCTGGGAGTTATCCCTCTCCTTTGGTTCATCCTTCACATTCGAAGTGTGAACAAAGCTCTTTTCATGAACAATTGAATGTGGTTTTGAATGAAATTTGGAGCGAGTAGCATTCGTCTCTTTGAACTGTTTCATGACCCTTTTCCATGGCCTTTCCAACTGCTGCATCAACCACAGCT
>JARYGA010046731.1:0-35292 GCA_030545235.1 Helianthus tuberosus
ATTGGTTAACCAAACACCAAGCTGAAGTGATCTGCTTTGATAAGATCGTTCGTGTGACTCTTTCGTCTGGTGAAATCTTAGAAGTTCGTGGAGAGAGACCATCTAGTAACCTTAAACTCATGACATGTGCCCAAGCCCAAAAATACCTACAAAAGAATTATGTAGCCTTTTTGGCACATATTGTAGAGGAGAAAGGCAAGGGTAAGAGTATTCAAGACATCCCTGTTGTTCGAGATTTTCCTGAGGTGTTTCCGGAAGAACTACCTAGTTTACCCCATGCATGCCAAGTCGAGTTTCGTATAGACCTTGTACCTGGTGCCAACCCGATTACTAAATCCCCTTACCATCTTGCACCGTCTAAGATGCAAGAATTATCGAAACAACTCCACGAGCTATCAGACAAGGGTTTCATTTGTCCGAGCTTTTCACCTTGGGGCGCTCCTGTCGTATTCGTGAAAAAGAAGGATGGATCCTTCTGCATGTGCATTGATTATCATGAGCTTAACAAACTCACGATTAAAAAATTGATATCCCCTACCTCGTATTGATGATCTTTTTGGTCAACTACAAGGTGCTACCTGTTTTTCGAATATCGACCTCTCTTCTGGGTATCATCAACTTCGTGTACTCGAAGAAGATATTCCCAAAACTGCTTTTCGCACACGATACAACCATTATGAGTTCACTGTCATGCCCTTCGGCTTGACTAATGCTCATGCCGTCTTCATGGACCTAATGAATAGGGTTTATAAACCTTATTTAGACAAGTTTATCATTGTTTTCATCGATGACATTTTGATCTATTCAAAATCTTGAGTTGATCACGAACATCATCTTCGTCTAACGATGGAACTCCTAAAGAAGGAACAACTTTATGCCAAATTCTCCAAGTGTAAATTTTGGCTAAAGGGAATTCAATTCTTGAGTCACATAATCAACGAACGAGGTATACATGTGGATCCTTCTAAATTCTCTATGATTAAGGTATGGAAATGGGTGAGCATTGCTATGGATCTCATCACCAAACTACCACGCACTTCTAGAGGTCGTGATGCCATTTGGGTAGTCATTGATCGTCTAACAAAGTCAGCACACTTTTTTTCCGATTCGTGAGGATTTATCCGCTGACAAACTTGCTAAGATCTACGTTGATGAGATTGTATCTCATCATGGTGTTCCTTTGAACATTATATCAGATCGTGATGCTCGATTCTCATCCCATTTTTGGAAGACCATGCAATCTGCCATGGGTACCAAACGAAATTTGAGCATCGCATATCATCCTCAAACAGATGGACAATCCGAAAGGACAATCCAAACACTTGAGAATCTGCTTAGAGCTTGTGTGATCGACTTTGGCGGTAGTTGGGATTCGCATCTACCTTTGATCGAATTCTCCTACAATAACAGTTATCACTCCAGCATTAACATGGCTCCTTTCGAAGCTCTCTATGATCGAAAATGTCGTTCACCTGTCTTCTAGAATGAAGTTGGTGAAACTCAGCTCACCGGACCTGAACTCATTCTAGAAACAATAGATAATGTCAAGAAAATACGCGATAACGTTTTTGTTGGATCATTCGGTGACCCTAAACAGTCAATCTGAGTAGTTCATCATCATTTACAAAGGCGGAATCAATGTAAATGACGTCAAACAGCTTGTTTCCTTTTAATCTTTATCTATTGATGATTTCCTGAGCTTTTACAGTTCTGATTACAATTCGGCAGCACCTCGGCTCTCAAACACACACTTGTAATTCCGTTTCAAATGACAACAGCACATGGGTATATATAGAGTGGAAGATTTCTCTTGAACATGACATGAATTTCAAGCGAGATCAGTGATTTCGCTTGAACATGGCAATGTTCATTTCAAGCGAAATATCATGTGTTAATTTCGCTTGAACTGCACATTGACACTTTCAAGCGGAATCACCCACTTTAACACATAAAACCCTAATTTCAACCCTGTTGTGCACTCGTTTATCCTATCTAGACATAAAACTCGATTAAGACGTAGTTAACAGACACTAGATGCACCAACAGACTCCCCCTTGGATGTTGACGAAGTCTTCGGCGTCGAGTCTTTAGTCTTTGTCTTTTTCCAAATTGTCCTGACATTGTAAAGCTCCCTTCAATCTTAATCTTCAAACTTTAATCTTCAATCTCCCTTTTGAATGCTGATCCAGAATTCTGATTTCCCCTTTCGCAGACTCCCCCTCTCGATAAGCTGAGACTTGAATTCTGGTTCAAACTTTGACATTTTCTTTGCCATGGGGATTCCTGTTACCTGCACAATCTCTACCTAAATATAAGATATATGACAATAACAGTTTCAATCCATACTTACCATTCAAACCTCATGTGTTGGTTTTACCAGTGTATAGAAATCCACTTAAGTATTCAGGTCCAAATTAATGACCCTGATTATTCAATTTATCTACCAAATCCAACTTAATGACCTTGGTTAATCTGAGATAATTCACACTGATATTTAGTTCAACTTTTCAAAACATTTTCTAAAATTTACAAGTTTCAAATTAATGAACTTGTTTTAACTTTTCAACTTTCAAAAACTTATCATGTTTAGATCCAAACTCATCATCCATGTGACACCTGGGTCACTGCGACCATCAAACAAATGCTAAGCCAATGAAATATTGTATTTCATACTTGGGATCTGTATAAATATGTGTATCTTTTGCACATATCAATTCTTGTTCGATTTCAAGCTCTAAATCGCTTTCTGGAAGGTTATACGCGCACTGATGCGAAAATATAACCAGTTTAATGCAACGAACACTCCGGAATAGTGAAATAGGCTTAACATACCTTAAATAACCTTTATATAACTTAGAAATAAGTTTTGAAGGCTTTGGTATGTCAAAATCAAGTTAAATCGCTTACAGGGACTAAACTTGACAAACTGCGAAAGTATGCCAATTTGAACTGTAACAAACATTCCGGAACATGACCATAAGTTAAACATACCCTAAAGATCCTTAACATAGCTTAGAAATAGGCTTTGAGGGGTTCGGTGTGCTAAAATAAACTTTTGGGTCATTCAGGGACTAAAAGCGTCAAAAAGTGCACAAGTTTGCACTTTCGCGCATAACTTACGTTCTGAATGCATCCGGACATCCAAAAATTTATGCAAGCACTAAAACATTTTATTTTAGTGTTTGGCATAAGAAAAATCCATTCGTCACGTCATTTGGATCGTTTTTCGCGCTTATGCGCATTCCGTCGTAATTAACCAAACATCGCAACCGTACGGCTAAACGAACCGACATCCGAGATATTTTTGAGCACATTTTAAGTTCCCTATACTTTAACTTCATTTTAGAGCTTTGAAATGGGGTTAACGGGCCTTAAACGCGTCGGAAATGACCTTATAACACAACAGGGACCAAAACTGTAAATCTGCCAAACTAGTCCTTGCGCACCTCAACAATGGGAGTGTTGCGGTGCGCAAGCAGGGGCCAGATGCAGCAAAACATTTTTCTCAGCTGTTAACTACCCTTAAACACTCCCCAAAGGCCAAGTGCCACATGTTAATCTCTTGTGGTGGCCAAAATCAGTTACCACAACATTCCGACAAGTGTACGGGCTAGATCATTCCCTCTTCTCCAAGAAACGATCCTAACGGTGAAGCAAAAACTATAAATACCCACCTCCACCCTTCACTTTTCCTCACAAGAATCTGATCTAATGTGCTCTAAATTGAAACCTTTGTTTCATACCTGAGCTATTTTGATCTAGATTAGCATTCGGGGACCCTTTGTAAGTGTTCCTTCGTTCTTTTATTGTTTTTCGAGTCCGAAAGTCAAACTTTGTTTGACTTTCTGCGTTGACCAGTTTATGGTCAATGCGAAGTTCGTTTGAACTTCGCAACGTGATTGTAATCACGATGGTTATAGTCCTTTGTGACTATGCCTACTGATTACCACGTTGTCTAGGGTCGTAAGGGTAAGCGATCTAATAAATCGCTTATACCTTCGAACCCGACCCATTTGGTCGATCATTAGGATCCGACCAAACACATTAGGTGACCATAGCATATAGGGAATAACCTTCCGAGGTTATACCTTATGGTCGCTTCGTTTAAGTAGTTGTATGATAGGTAGTTTATATGACTTAGGTAAATTACCAAAATACCCCTTTGATGCCAAAATTCATTTTAAACATATGTAACATAACTTTTGACATCTAAACTGATTTGACAACAATATTAGACATGTTAAGGCATATGTTACTTGTCATAGGACTAGTTAGGCGGTCCGAACGCGTTTCACGCGAACGATGCGTTAAAGTAGCATAAGCTACCTAAACGGGTCGTAATGGGTCGTAAGCACTTATGTTAGGTTTCATTTAGTATGTAGGCTTTGTTAAACCATATTACACGAGTCTCCATACTCGTTTGGTTTACGAACCCTCATTCTATCCGATCCTCCGATATAGGTCCGGTTTATTAACATAGTTACCTATATTAGGTGCCGTTTGATATCCGTGATCTCTAGCATTGCTTGGTGGTTATCTTAGGACTTCTGAGCAATCTCAAGTGAGTACATAGACCCCTCTTTTACTGTTTTCCAACTGTTTTGGGGTGAAACACATGTGCTTACTTGTTACTTTCGTGCTTTCCTGTTTTCACATCATATACTTGTTATGTTCATTAGTACACTATTAGTACATGATTTACATTACATATATGCTATGTATGTTGACTGATAGCATGCTAGCACATTGATTTACATGACTTTTCTGCTTTGTATGTTAACTTAGCATACTTAGTACATCACTTTACAATACATTTTATGTTATGTATGCCCATTGTGTACATATTTAGTACATCACTTTACAATACATTTTATGCTATGTATGCCCATTGTGTGCATATTTAGTACATCACTTTACAATACATTTTATGCTATGTATGCCCATTGTGTGCATATTTAGTACATCACTTTACAATACATTTCATGCTATGTACGCCCATTGTGTGCATTCTTAGTACATTGTTTTACATTGCATTTCTGTTGCATATGCTCATCCAGCATATGAACACATCATACTACATTTTGAACCGTTGTAACCATTTGACTATGTGAACCGTCGTAACCCTTTGATTATATGAACCGTTTGTAATTATTGAACCATGTGAACCTTTTGTATCTTTTGACATGATTTACATTTGACAATAGACATTGGACTATACATAAACATTTCTACAATTGTTAAACAATACATCTTGATGGTTTGGTTTGAGTAAGTGATTTAAGTAACGAGGCGTGTGTAATATGATACAAGCATGGTGGATACGCCGCTGGTACTTCCTATATATAAGTGTTTGTATGGTATCACATATTGTAGCGTTATTTGAATCATTTCAGTTTGAGACATATAACATTTTATACAAATAACATACTTTTCACAAGGCATTGATTTACAAACAACTTATCTTATACAAACTCATTTTACATGGTTATTCATTTAACCATACATTATTCTCTTATTTATACATATCATCTGATTTTATCGTTTTTCAAATGATTTACAAGACAAAGCAAATTACAAGGTTCATGACTAAACATTTTCTCAAACATAAGTCATGAATTCTGTTTTCACAAAACCTATGTATCTCACAGGCATTTTTATGCTGACGTACCTATTTTCACATGTGTTTTCAGGAGATGATGCATAGGACTTATCAAGACATACTTAGGCGGACCTGTGCCTTAGTGACTTAAAACGAGACAAGAACTAGTTAATTTATGTTATGTACTCTTTGGTTCTTGTTTAAAACAATGTAAACTTTCATGTTTGATTAATAAAACGAAACTTCAATTGCCATGGATTTGAAACAATTAATTCTGTTACAACACTCCCCGACGTTTCCGCCACGTTTTGTATGTTCTACGTGGTCGGGGTGTGACAGAAAAGTTGGTATCAGAGCCAATGGTTATAGGGAATTAGGTTATTAGTATTACTTTGACCTAGTCTATAACATTTCTAGGACCCTAACGCGAGTTTACTTGCGTTTAGTCATAAAACAATACCGTCACCTATCCTTAGGCGACGACCACAACAAGAACATAAATTTCAAAACCGCTTTGAAAACTAATCATCTGTTCTAGGATGATTGATTACTAGGTTTTGAACCCTCTATTGTAAGGTTTTGAACCCTCTGTTATAAGGTTTTGAACCCTTTGAGTTTTCAAAATCTCGTCAAAGTTTTGGGTCCTAAATAGTGTGAACACGTGCAAACTGGAAGAGTGAATGCCTGTACCCTGGGTTTTCTGTCTAAGGCTAGAGTGTTCGTACAAATCCACATAATCGGACCAGTCACTCTTACCTGGGAACTCTTGGGGTGAGTGTCCACTTATAGGCGAGCATGTCTTCGCGATATACTATGAGGATCTATTTGCTTTGATTCAGCCTTTGTGTTGTTTGTTTTCTTCGTAGTTCAAACAAATGACCATCAACCATGATTATGGTCGGTAATTGTAACATCCTTTTCTTACCCAATGCCATTTCATTTGTTTTCTTTCTTGTTTCTCTTTTAGATTGCCTCCTCGACGCGAAAACCAGATAGCGACTGCCGAACTGGCAGAAATCATTGCGCAGCAAATGGCTGTACAATTCCCAAACCTCTTTGCTCAATGGAACCAAGCCAACAACAACAACAATGGTCCATGCAATTTCAAGAGTTTTAACTCGGCTAAACCACTCAATTTTAGTGGTTCTGAGGGAGCGACTGGGCTTCTTCAATGGTTCGAGAGCATTGAGAATACTTTCCGCCACGTGCAGTGTCCTGACAATCGCAAGGTCGAGTTTTCTTCGAGTGTGTTCCAGAAGAGGGCCCTTACGTGGTGGAACGAGGTTATGAGAGATTGTGGTGCAGAAGTTTCTCTAGCACAGACATGGGCTGAACTTAGGGCCCTTATGATGAAGGAATTCTGTCCTCGTCACGAGATCAGGGCCTTGGAAAGGGAATTTGACAATCTTACACAAGACAGCGGTGAGCATCGAGCCTACACGGACCGTTATGAGGAGTTAAGTCTGTTATGCCCAAACATGGTCACGCCATTGGATAAGGCAATCGAAAAGTACATTGATGGCCTCCCTGACTCAATACAAGACATTGTGACTGGTAGCAACCCTACTACAGTTAGACAGGCCATTGAGCTATCTGCAACCTTGACTGAATCAAAGATCAGGAAAGGTAAACTTTTCTGAAAAGGTGACAAGAAACCGGTCGAGGAATCAAACCCAATCGAGGAATCAAAGACCATGGATGAACAGACTGGATCCCCTAAGAAGTCAAAGAAGCGAAAGGCTTCTCAGAACTTCGCCATGGTTACTCACAATGATCAAGCCGTCCCCAACCAACCAGCTCAACCCCCTGCTAGGAAGCCATACAATGGAACTGCACCCTTGTGCAACCAATGTAGCCTCCATCATCATGCCAATGTAAAGTGCCGCAAATGCCAAACTTGTGGACTTATAGGCCATACAGCAAGAGTCTGCCCAGCTGCAGCTGCAGCAAACCAAGCTGGCAACAATCCTGCTCAAGGTCGTTTTCTACCAGGTTCTTGCTTCAACTGTGGCGAGATGGGTCATTTCCGAAGAAATTGCCCAAAGCTTGCTAATGCAAATCCAGCACAGGGATGAGCATCTAACCGACTAGAAGACAACACCCTTTAGAAAGAATCACGTCTTATGTATTATTTTCTTTTGTTGTCAAGGTCCATGAAACAGTTGTTATCATTGTTTATAAATAAATCTTTTATATACATTGCAATGTATTTATATGATTGTATGTATAAAGAACATATCCCTTACAATACCAACAATCAAGGAATCGTATTCCTTGGAAAACAAACTACCCCAAAATTTTTCTATTTTATGATCTCTTGCGTTTTCCACGAAATTCCTAAGTACCCGTTTCTTCCAAGGAAACGAAGTACAAGGCGCAAGTTACAACACTAGACGAATACCCAAAGTACCACTACAAATCCTTAATAAGGGTACTTAAGGATATTTCCGTAAATCCTAAAATTTTTGTGTTCCTTAATTAGAATATTACGTTTCTTTGAAAACAAAATCGAATTTGGGAGATCATCCTATCTTTTCAGATAGATCCCAGAGGACATTGAAGTCCAGCGACTGGTTTCCTGGTGTACTTTGAATATCCATATTCAATCACTAACAAGTTAATAACAAATTAATAACTGAGTTAAGCAACTATGTGATTATGTGCTTATGTGTTCCCTTTTATGTTTTTGGTGTAATCCAAGTTTCTGTTATCAAAAATCCTTAATGGACTTCTACGTTGTAGTTAAGTCCCTTGGGTTATAAAGTACTACTCCATAATTAGACCCCTTGAGTGGTCTAGTTAAACAGATTGATCCAAAAATCTGGTTAGGAACATCATGTGATGATATAGCTGAAAGGACTCCTTGGTGGTCTAATTAAAAAGATCATTTGTCGATCTAATTAAAAGGACCCTATGGTAGTCTAGTCACCCTCATCACAGGTTTGATTTTCTTCCCCTAAACATTACAAGACAAACTGTGCGGACTGTGCAAGGAATTACGTAATTATGGATGCATACATAATTATGGAATTTAGTGCATAGAAACCACAGCGAGTTTTGTCATGTGTCTAGAATTAGCCCAATTCATTTCCATTTCTGAGGAAGCACCCGTTGAAAATGACTCTGTTTGTTCATTTTCGTTTCTGAAGATTTGTCCGTTGAGGAAATGAATATCCGTTTGACTATCCTTTTTCATTTCCGTTTCTGAGGAAGCACCCGTTGAAAATGACTCCGTTTGTTCATTTTCGTTTCTGAAGATTTGTCCGTTGAGGAAATGAATATCCGTTTGACTATCCTGTTTCATTTCTGTTTCTGAGGAAGCCCCGTTGAAAATGACTCCGTTTGTTCATTTTCGTTTCTGAAGATTTGTCCGTTGAGGAAATGAATATCCGTTTGACTATCCTTTTTCATTTCCGTTTCTGAGGAAGCACCCGTTGAAAATGACTCCGTTTGTTCATTTTCGTTTCTGAAGATTTGTCCGTTGAGGAAATGAATATCCGTTTGACTATCCTGTTTCATTTCTGTTTCTGAGGAAGCACCCGTTGAAAATGACTCCGTTTGTTCATTTTCATTTCTGAAGATTTGTCCGTTGAGGAAATGAATATCCGTTTGACTATCCTTTTTCATTTCCGTTTCTGAGGAAGCACCCGTTGAAAATGACTCCGTTTGTTCATTTTCATTTCTGAAGATTGTCCGTTGAGGAAATGAATCCCCGTTTATTTATTCCTTGATTTCCGCTTCTGAAGAATACTCGTTAAGGAAAATGACTCCGTCTGTTCATTTTCATTTCTGAAGATTGTCCGTTAAGGAAATGACAGGATTATGCCTTGTATATCTGGTGGTTACTTGACACAAAGTCACAGATGGACTCCTACGAATAAATTTCGGGACGAAATTTCCTAAAGTAGGGGAGACTGTGACACCTGGGTCACTGCGACCATCAAACAAATGCCAAGCCAATGAAATATTGTATTTCATACTTGGGATCTGTATAAATATGTGTATCTTTTGCACATATCAATTCTTGTTCGATTTCAAGCTCTAAATCGCTTTCTGGAAGGTTATACGCGCACTGATGCGAAAATATAGCCAGTTTAATGCAACGGACACTCCAGAATAGTGAAATAGGCTTAACATACCTTAAATAACCTTTACATAACTTATAAATAAGTTTTGAAGGCTTTGGTATGTCAAAATCAAGTTAAATCGCTTACAGGGACTAAACTTGACAAACTGCGAAAGTATGCCAATTTAAACTGTAACAAACATTCCAGAACATGACCATAAGTTAAACATACCCTAAAGATCCTTTACATAGCTTAGAAATAGGCTTTGAGGGGTTCGGTGTGCTAAAATAAACTTTTGGGTCATTCAGGGACTAAAAGCGTCAAAAAGTGCACAAGTTTGCACTTTCGCGCATAACTTACGTTCTGAATGCATCCGGACATCCAAAAATTTATGTAAGCACTAAAACATTTTATTTTAGTGTTTGGCATAAGAAAAATCCATTCGTCACGTCATTTGGATCGTTTTTCGCGCTTATGCGCATTCCGTCGTAATTAACCAAACATCGCAACCGTACGGCTAAACGAACCGACATCCGAGATATTTTTGAGCACATTTTAAGTTCCCTATACTTTAACTTCATTTTAGAGCTTTGAAATGGGGTTAACGGGCCTTAAACGCGTCGGAAATCACCTTATAACACAACAGGGACCAAAACTGTAAATCTGCCAAACTAGTCCTTGCGCACCTCAACAATGGGAGTGTTGCGGTGCGAAAGCAGGGGCCAGATGCAGCAAAACGTTTTTCTCAGCTGTTAACTGCCCTTAAACACTCCCCAAAGGCCAAGTGCCACATGTTAATCTCTTGTGGTGGCCAAAATCAGTTACCACAACATTCCGACAAGTGTACGGGCTAGATCATTCCCTCTTCTCCAAGAAACGATCCTAACGGTGAACCGAAAACTATAAATACCCACCTCCACCCTTCACTTTTCCTCACAAGAATCTGATCTAATGTGCTCAAAGTTGAAACCTTTGTTTCATACCTGAGCTATTTTAATCTAGATTAGCATTCGGGGACCCTTTGTAAGTGTTCCTTCGTTCTTTTATTGTTTTTCGAGTCCGAAAGTCAAACTTTGTTTGACTTTCTGCGTTGACCAGTTTATGGTCAATGCGAAGTTCGTTTGAACTTCGCAACGTGATTGTAATCACGATGGTTATAGTCCTTTGTGACTATGCCTACTGATTACCACGTTGTCTAGGGTCGTAAGGGTAAGCGATCTAATAAATCGCTTATACCTTCGAACCCGACCCATTTGGTCGATCATTAGGATCCGACCAAACACATTAGGTGACCATAGCATATAGGGAATAACCTTCCGAGGTTATACCTTATGGTCGCTTCGTTTAAGTAGTTGTATGATAGGTAGTTTATATGCCTTAGGTAAATTACCAAAATACCCCTTTGATGCCAAAATTCATTTTAAACATATGTAACATAACTTTTGACATCTAAACTGATTTGACAACAATATTAGACATGCTAAGGCATATGTTACTTGTCATAGGACTAGTTAGGCGGTCAGAACGCGTTTCACGCGAACGATGCGTTAAAGTAGCATAAGCTACCTAAACGGGTCGTAATGGGTCGTAAGCACTTATGTTAGGTTTCATTTAGTATGTAGGCTTTGTTAAACCATATTACACGAGTCTCCATACTCGTTTGGTTTACGAACCCTCATTCTATCCGATCCTCCGATATAGGTCCGGTTTATTAACATAGTTACCTATATTAGGTGCCGTTTGATATCCGTGATCTCTAGCATTGCTTGGTGGTTATCTTAGGACTTCTGAGCAATCTCAAGTGAGTACATAGACCCCTCTTTTACTGTTTTCCAACTGTTTTGGGGTGAAACACATGTGCCTACTTGTTACTTTCGTGCTTTCCTGTTTTCACATCATATACTTGTTATGTTCATTAGTACACTATTAGTACATGATTTACATTACATTTATGCTATGTATGTTGACTGATAGCATGCTAGCACATTGATTTACATGACTTTTCTGCTTTGTATGTTAACTTAGCATACTTAGTACATCACTTTACAATACATTTTATGCTATGTATGCCCATTGTGTGCATATTTAGTATATCACTTTACAATACATTTTATGCTATGTATGCCCATTGTGTGCGTATTTAGTACATCACTTTACAATACATTTTATGCTATGTATGCCCATTGTGTGCATATTTAGTACATCACTTTACAATACATTTCATGCTATGTACGCCCATTGTGTGCATACTTAGTACATTGTTTTACATTGCATTTCTGTTGCATATGCTCATCCAGCATATGAACACATCATACTACATTTTGAATCGTTGTAACCATTTGACTATGTGAACCGTTGTAACCCTTTGATTATATGAACCGTTTGTAATTATTGAACCGTGTGAACCTTTTGTATCTTTTGACATGATTTACATTTGACAATAGACATTGGACTATACATAAACATTTCTACAATTGTTAAACAGTACATCTTGATGGTTTGGTTTGAGTAAGTGATTTAAGTAACGAGGCGTGTGTAATATGATACAAGCATGGTGGATACGCCGCTGGTACTTCCTATATATAAGTGTTTGTATGGTATCACATATTGTAGCGTTATTTGAATCATTTCAGTTTGAGACATATAACATTTTATACAAATAACATACTTTTCACAAGACATTGATTTACAAACAACTTATCTTATACAAACTCATTTTACATGGTTATTCATTTAACCATACATTATTCTCTTATTTATACATATCGTCTGATTTTATCGTTTTTCAAATGATTTACAAGACAAAGCAAATTACAAGGTTCATGACTAAACATTTTCTCAAACATAAGTCATGAATTCTGTTTTCACAAAACCTATGTATCTCACAGGCATTTTTATGCTGACGTACCTATTTTCACATGTGTTTTCAGGAGATGATGCATAGGACTTATCAAGACATACTTAGGCGGACCTGTGCCTTAGTGACTTAAAACGAGACAAGAACTAGTTAATTTATGTTATGTACTCTTTGGTTCTTGTTTAAAACAATGTAAACTTTCATGTTTGATTAATAAAACGAAACTTCAATTGCCATGGATTTGAAACAATTAATTCTGTTACAACACTCCCCGACGTTTCCGCCACGTTTTGTATGTTCTACGTGGTCGGGGTGTGACAATCCAGCTCAGAAACTTCCTGCATCTGCTTCAATTCGAATCTGAAGATCAACTTTCCACTTTGGTTTGTCGGAAAATAAAGCAGAAATAAAAATCTTTTTGAGTTTTCAATAAAGTTCTAAACTAGAAAATGAAATACAAAAATAAAATGCAATAAAAGTAAACTATTTACAAACATATTTTTGGTGAGTGTGTTAGGGAATCATATCAGCTATTCGACAAGTCACAAGTACCGTTAAGCTTTAATTTCATTCTCAGAATTAAACAATTCGCTTAGATTGTCGATATACTGATCCACTTAAATTCTCACACAATTTTCAATCTGTCCATGATACCAATTTAGTGTTTTAGAGACTTAAACTTATACGTGTGTCCCACCTCTTGAATATACTCCCGTATCCAGATCCCAATATTCAGTCTTACAGGTGAGTATACCACAGATGATATCTGTAAGGTGTTAAATTGTAAAACCGTGAGAGCTCAGGTCAGAACTTCCGTTCAGCAGAGAGATGACGGTTCGACTTTAGTGGGTCCCCTTTAGAGGATCTTTTTTTACAACAGCATTGATTAGCAATTTTATTGTCTTATCATTTATGCTGAGGGCGGCGCTATTTTTCAAGCAAGCAATAAAGTATTCTCCGGGGACTAGGCCATTGCTTCCGCAAAATCAGAAGTCCCGGGATAATACCCCAGATATCACTGAGTATAAAGACCTAGTATCTCAGAAAGAGGGATCTTTCAAACAAGATTTCAGGGGTTACCTATATATCCAAGTAGTGTTCCCCATGAAATAAGTAAGTAAAGATTTAGGTTCATATCCTGAACAAACCTACTAAATGTGTAAAAACCTATCGGCACATCATCAGCGAGACTGTTTAAAACTTTTTAAACATTACAATTCTTTAGCATACTGTAACTGTCAAGCCGATGTACTATCATTTTCCCTTTTTACACAAGCTCTATTATGGTTTTCTATTGTTTTTGGATTTTGAAATATCTCATGTTTTTGTATTTTTGAAATTTTTTACTGTTTTTGTATTTTCTGAAAATATTACCCTATACTCTCCCCCTAAACCCTAAATCGACAAACCATTGCAGATTTCCTCTCAACATCATCTACAATGTCTCCTTCATCAACGCCAAGAATCTCTTCCAACACCGATAAAAGCTTCATACCGTTCAGTTTTAGCAAATATTGAAAATATGTTTTATCAAATGCTTTGGTATGTAAATCAGCTTTTTGCTCGTCAGTGTGGATTTTCTCAATTCGTATCAACTTCTTCTCGAAACAATCTCGGATGAAGTGATGACGAATTTCAATGTGTTTCGTTTTAGCATGATGAACAGGATTTTTAGTAATGTTTATAGCTGCCTCATTATCAACAAAGATAGGGGTGTTTAGAAATTGCAAACCGTAGTCGCGCATCTGTTGCTGGATCCACAAGATATGAGAGCAACAACTGCTAGCAGATATGTACTCCGCTTCACATGGGGATAGAGCCACAGAGGTCTGCTTTTTGCATTGCCAGGTGACCAAACGTGGTCCGAAAAACTGGCACCCCGCTGTTGTTGATTTAGCATTAACTTTGCAGCATCCGAAGTCGGAATCGGAATATCCTTCGAGCATGAATTCGCCTTCTCTTGGATACCACAACCCCAATGATGGAGTTCCTTTCAGGTAGCGTAATATCCTTTTCACAATCACCATATGCGAAGCTCTAGGATTAGATTGAAACCGCGCTGCGAGGCAGGTTGGGTACATAATATCGGGTCTTGAAGCTGTCAAATACATTAACAAACCAATCATAGAACGATACATCATTTCATCTACCTTCTCTCCGGTGAGATCAGGGTTTATCCCATGATTCGTTGCTAATGGGGTGGAGGCTGGAGTAGAACCTGACATCCCAAATTTCTCCAAGATATCATGAACGTACTTCGTTTGATGAATGAAAATTCCTTTGGGTAGTTGATCAACCTGTAGTCCCAAAAAGAATTTCATCTCACCCATCGATGACATTTCGAATTTCTGCTTCATAACTTGTTCAAAATCTTTGCACAAATTTTCATTCGTTGACCCAAATATGATGTCGTCCACGTAAATTTGAACAATCAGAAGATGTCCGTCGACCTCTTTGGTGAAGAGAGTGGCATCCACTTTTCCACGGATGAAGCTGTTGGCTAGCAGGTGTTGAGACAATGTCTCGTACCAAGCTCTCGGGGCATGGTGTAAACCATACAGCGCTTTGTCTAGCAAGTAGACCTTGTCTTTGTGGATTGGATCGGTGAAACCCGGTGGCTGACCGACATATACCTCCTCTTTTACCTTCCCGTAGAGAAACGCCGATTTAACATCTAGCTGATAAACTTTGAAATTTTTCCAAGATGCAAATGCTAGGAAGATTCTGATCGCTTCAAGTCTAGCAACCGGAGCATATACTTCAGTGAAATCTATCCCCTCTTGCTGACTGAAACCCTGGACAACGAGTCGAGCTTTGTTACGAATAATAACTCCTCTATCGTCTCTCTTACACTTGAACACCCACTTGGTGTTTATCTTCCTCTGACCATCAGGAAAGTCTACTAACTTCCACACTCCTAACTTCTCAAACTGACTCAACTCTTCTTGCATGGCATTGACCCAAGAATCTTCAGTTAGCGCCTCTTTATAAGTTCGCAGTTCGATCTGCGAAATAAAACAACTTAGTGAAAACTCAGTTTGTAAAGGTGCTACTGTATAATAAAAACAAGTAAAGCCTTGGTCAATTTGACATCTAGTGCGAACGCCTGTTTGCAATTCTCCAATGATCAGCTCCTCTGGATGGTATGAAAGAGTTCTCGGCATCACCTCGCCTGGAACATCTACCTCACCTTCCAAATTTGTAATTTTTTGATTTGCACCTTGTTCACTGACTGGAACTGTTTGACTTGAAATCTGGATTTGCTCCCCCTCAGAATCTGAATCACCATGATCAAATACTGGCATGTAATCAGATTCTTGATTATCATTGACTACCGTCTGATTATCATGAGCAACTTCATTTTGTTGAATATCATCATGTTCTCCAGCATTGCTCGGACCTGCTTCATCATCATTTGAAGTTTGTTGTGGTCGCCTTGAATACTCAGCTGGAAACCTTTCCTGCGATTCTTCATACTCTCTTAGAATATCCAACTCGTCAAAGAAATCTTCTTCTTCTTCCTTTTCTTCTTCCATGTCAAACGAATCCCACAAAGTTTCATAATGAAAACGCCATGAATCTCCAGGATTCTGCGGTGGCATTGTGTAACCTTGACACTCAACATTGTGTGCCTCAATAATCCGCTTCAAGCTTGGAACAAAAACTCGTTTATGAGGACTTGAGTAACCCACGAAAATTCCTTCAATGCTCTTTGCACCAAATTTTCCAAAAGGCTCTAGAACCGTACAGGGAGACCCAAACGGTTCTTAATACTTTAGGTTTGGTTTGCGGTTATTGATTAGCTCGAAACATGTCTTATTGAATTTCTTGACAGTGAGAACCTGGTTGAGCGTATAGCATGCAGCGGAAACTGCTTCTGCCCAAAAATTAACTGGTAACTTTGAATCAGCAAGCATCGTCCTAGCCGTTTCAATTAGCGTCCTGTTCTTTCTTTCAGCTACTCCATTCTGCTGCGGAATGTAAGGAGCACTAAATTCATGCAATATACCTCTCTCATCACAATATTCTTCCATCTTGTTGTTCTTGAACTCAGTACCATTATCACTTCTGATTCTTTTGATACGCCTTTGGTACAAGTTTTCAAGTTTTTTAAACAATGCCATCAAGCTTTCAAACGTCTCATCTTTAGATTTCAGAAATGATACCCACGAAATTCTGGAATAATCATCAGTAACCACAAGACAGTAGAGATCTCCTGTAATACTTTTGACATTTACAGGACCAAAAAGATCCATGTGAAGTCTTTCCAGAGGTCTTGAAACTGAATTGACTTGCTTTTTAGAGTGTGACTTTTTCTTTTGCTTGCCTTTAATGCAGCTAATGCACTCTCCTTCCAGATGAAAACCTTTCACATGAACACCAGTTACTAAGTCATTGTGTACCAAGTGATTCATTTTTCTAAGATGTACATGACCCATCTTTCTGTGCCATAACTGCGACTCTTTTTCCGTTGCTTTTGACATAAAACAGTGTGCCTGACCCGTGGTAGTAGTTGCTACACTCATGTCCAACACGTACAGATCATTCACTCTGGGCGCTCTCATGATCACCCACTCATCGGGAACAACAAATCCTGGTTTCAAGATCAAACATTCTTTGTCTGTAAAGTGCTTGTATACATATGATCACAAATCTGAGAAATACTCAGAAGATTGTTCTCAAGCTCGGCGATGTAGTTAACTCTCTCAAACGTAACAATCCCATTGGATAACGTTCCTTCTCCCACTATTCTACCACCTTGATTGCCTGCAAAACCTACATAACCACCATTGAAATTTCTAACATCATACAGCAGGGCTGTTTTCCCCGTCATGTGCCGAGAAGCTCCACTATCCATAATCCATCTTGAAACAGATCTTGGAAGCTCCTATACATATCACAATCACTTAGTTAGAAGTTGATGCCACCCAAGCCTCTTTTGACTCAGGTAACTTGACATTAATGTGAGTTTTTGTAGTATAAAGTGGCGGAAAATTTTTATCATTCATCTTTAAGCTCTCAGCAGATCCAATCTCAACCTTTTTATATAAAAAGAAATCATTTTGAGAAGGTTGATCATTTGATTGGTCTTTCTTTGGTACATTCTTCTTTTCAGAAGTAGTAGCCACTTGTGGTTCAAGTTTCTCATAGTAATCCAAAGGAACATCCATCTTTACCGAAGTAGTAGAAGACGATTGTTTTTCTGACTCTGAAACCTTTGGTTTTGAAGAACTTGATTCATTTACAACCACTTTTGGCTTCCATGCTTGTTGAGACGATGCAACCCGTTTGTAAAACTTGTCATTTTTAGTTACCATTTTCTTAACAGGTTCAGTTTTGATTTTGGTGTTGTCATTTTTCAAAATCTTTTTTCTCAACAACCAATGGAGCTTTTCCCTTCACATCATCTTTCTTTCTTGAATACATCACAACTTCAGTCTTAGGCTTCAAGTTGGTACACTTTCGTGCAATATGTCCAACTTGATTGCATTTGAAACATATTCGGGTGTCAACTACCCGACTTGTGCCTTTAGACTGAGGCTGCGATGCTTTCTTCTCAAAGAACTCTTTGTTTGATTTTGAAAAAATCTCAGATTCTTCATCAGAAAGTGAACTTGAACCGTTCACAAACACCTTTTTCTCAGCAAACCTTTTGTTTTGAACATTCTTTTTCTGATAATTCTTACCACCCTGATAACCACCCGACCATCTGTTTCGATTATTGTTATAAAAACGCGGTGAAACAACAGGTTTCTTGTAGTAAACTTTATCCTTTTCAAAATTCATTTGCCTCTTTGTCTGATTCAAACCTTCTACTTCAGACAGATCAATTTCAACCAGTATAAAAACATTTTTCAATTTGTTCACATTAACATTCTCCAGAGGAAACTCAGAATCCGAATACAACTTATCCGAACCCGACATCTTGTACATGACAAGAGTAGGTTCTTCATTTAATTTGTTTTTGGACTTTGATTTCAAAATGTATTTGTCCAGAAAACATTCATCATCCTCAACTGAATCACTATCTGACTTCAAAACACTTTCAGCCATGCCTTTCACAATATCAGTTTGAACACTATCATCAGATGATGATGAAGAAAATGTCACATCAATTGACTCTGGAAGTTTTATTTCATTTGTTTCATCTTCATCATTAACCAACCCGGACTTTTTCTTTGAGAAATTTTTTAACACTGGCGGTGGAACCTGATGAAACCCAACCCCAGTTCCATCCGAGTAAACATCTTCGTCTGCTTTGTTTTTCCCAATGGGTTTGGGAACAATGTGTTGTAAAACAAAGCTTGCGGAGCTGTAATTGGTTAATTTCAGATTGATGCGCTCATTCTCAATCTTAGCTTCTTCAAACTGAAGCTTCAATTTAGCAATCTCATCCAGTTGTTGGTTGATTTTCTCTTCTTTGTGTCTAAGAACAACAGTTAAATGCTCATTTTCTTTATTGGTTTTACCGTTTCGTTCATCAGAATCTTTAACCGTTCGTTTTAATTTTTCAAAATTTTCTGAAATTTTACGATTTTCAAGAACCAGTTTTTCATTTTCTTTCTTAATTCTTTCTACTTCAATTTTATCATTTAACTTGTTAGCTCGATCATTTGAAGCTTTGAGCATCTTATCACGATCTAGAATTTGATCTTCAACCTTTCTGACTCTTTTTGTCAGTTCTTCAACCTTTGCATTACTAGAGTAAGTAAGTGTACTACAAAACTTGCAGTTTTTCATGCAACTTTTGCGTTCACTATCACCTTTGACTTTCTTACCTGTCTCACTAGTTGAAACGTTTGAACTGACCTTGCTTATAGACTCAGTTTCAGACTTAGAGTCTATCTCAAGTTCCTTTGCAGCTAGAACTTTGTTAGCCATCTTTGTCATATTTTCAGCAGTGAAATCCTGTGATGTATCAATAATTCCATCATCCACTTTCTTTGACAGCGGTTCTTTTGCTGTCTTTTTCTCTTTCTCATCAGATTCTCCTCCTCCCCACCATTCTCTCTGTCTGGCATCTTCTTCTGCTTTGAATTCCTCAATGAAAGCTTCTATACTAAGAGTTTTCGCATCAACAACAACGTTTCCTTGAGGATCAAGGTAACATTCTCTATCAGCATCCCATCTTTTTGCTTTCCTTGCTTCACTGAACACCCTAGATAATCTCATCATCTTGAATTCTGCTTTCTGCTTTCTTGCTTGATATTTTTGTTCTTCAGTTCGGGTGTCTTTGACAGGAACTTCTTTTGCTACAAACGCATAGCCTACTGCATCTTCCTCTGGTAACACATCACTCCAATCGTATCCCTCATCATCATGAATGACAGCAAGAGCTCTTGATTTTTCTTTGGGGGTATCTTCAAGCTGCTTCATTCTGGGGGGTTCAGATTTGTTTTGATGGTAGATCGCTCTTTTGTAGTAATCTTCACGGAATGGATTTGCAGTATCATCAGCTGGAGCGTTTCGACACTCACGTTTAAAGTGTCCTTTTTGTTTACATCGGAAGCACGTGACCTTTGATTTGTCAAAGCCCAATTTTGGAAGGTCCGCCAATTGAATGTCTCCCAGTAATCTCCATAAATCGTTGCGCTCTCCAGACTGCACTGGCCATACACCACCTGATATCAATCAGTTCCATCTCTTCAGGATCTATTTGATCATAGTCCTCCTTAGTCAAGTTGGTGTTTCCAATCTTGCCCGCCACGAGACTCTCGTATGATTCTAACACCGACGCTAAGAACACTATTTACTGTTTCGCTGACTCTTCATTGAAATTTTGAGCGTTCTTCAGATCCACAGCAATGTTACATTGGAACAGATTCTTTGATGCAGATTGATTTGGATTTGTTGAAGAAGATCCACTATGAAAATCACTGTGAGGAATTTCTTGATTCACATTCTTTGAACTCTCTGCAGAAAATGCTGTTCTTGGAGAACCAGTCTTTGGTAGATTTCCTCTGTAGTACAACTCCACATTCTGCTGATAAGATGTGTTATTGACTCTGTTAGATTTCTTTATCTCCAACTCGTGACTCTCCAGTCTTTCGATAAGCCGATCCACTGTCAACTCTTCAGATTTGATAGTATTCTTCAACATTAATGCAAAGTACTGCCAATCTTGTTCATTCGGCAGCGAGTCAAACAACTTGTCAACCAACTCTTCTTGAGTATATACAATGTTGTGTCTTGCCATCTCCAATTTCAGATGCCCAAATCTCTCAATCATCTTGGAAACAGATTCGTTCTTTAAACAACCAAATAAATCAAACTCTTTTCTTAGCAGTTTCTTTTTGTTTTTTACTATCTCAGCACTGCCTACACACTTAACCCTCAGCTTTTCCCAAAGATCTTTTGAATTTTCATATTCAATCAATGAAATTATATCATCTCTCACAGACTGATGAATCAACGCGATGCACTTTTGTTCAGCAATATATCTTTCAATCTCATCAGCATCTGTTAGACTTTCACCAAAACGGTTTCCTCTAACGTAACCAATCTTTAAACTTTTCCAGCTTTGATATGCAAAAGCTTGAAGCCACTCATCAAATCTTGTAGCCCACCTATTATAATCTTCTATTGCCAGCAACTTTGGAGGTTTGTTATATGTCCCATACGCACTCTCAACACTTAATGTATCCGAAAGAGTCTTCCTCGCACTCGGAGCTTTCTCGTTTGTGTTGTTTGACGTGTCGTTTGAAGTATCATCCCCTCCATTTCCAGCAAAGGAAAAAATGTCACAAAATGGATTGAAATCATCCATCTTCACGTACCTGAAACAATCAACAAACAATTAGGGGCTGTTTGGTAGCCTCTGAATGGTCATTAAGAGGCTACCTCTTAATGGAACCATTAAGAATTTTACCAATGAGAAGGTAGAAGAATGTGACATGTGATGATTTACCATTCAGAGGTTACCTCTTAACCATTCAGACTTGAGGTTACCTCTTAGTCATTCAGAGGTTTTAAACCATTAAGAGGTAGCATCTGAATGGTCATTAAGAGGCTACCAAACAGCCCCTTAGACAAATTTTTGAAATTTTGAAAACAACAATTTCAAGCGGAATATAGTCTCAAGCGAAATCAGCTTTACAAGAGAAATATGCTTTCAAGCGGAATAGCACACAAGCTAAATCAAGTTTGAAGCGAAATCACTTCAAACTCTTCAAGCGAAATTATGGCTTTTCAAGCGAAATTAGATTTCGCTTGAAATGGTATGCTCTTTTCAAGCGAAATCAGATAAAAGAAGCTAATTTCATCTTCAAGCGAAATTATGGCTTTTCAAGCGAAATTAGATTTCGCTTGAAATGGTATGCTCTTTTCAAGCGAAATCAGATAAAAGAAGCTCATTTCAAGCGAAATCAGCAGAAGTTTCAAGCGAAATCACGTGTAAGTTCAAGTGGAATACGATGACATCAGCAATGTTCGAACAATTTTCAAGCGAAATTATCAAATTTTATCAGATTTTGTCCGAGTTTTAGTCCAATTCTTTCAAGGATTAGTTAACACTATGTTTTGCTTGATATATGTGAAAATCAGGCCATTTCAACCGTTGAATCTTGTTCAAATTAGAAAAGAATGAGTAGAAGTGAGAAAATCCGGTGATTTCAAGCTGAATTGGTATGAACTCCTCGTCCTGAGCTCTGATACCACTTGTTGGATCGTTCGGTGACCCTAAACAGTCAATCTGAGTAGTTCATCATCATTTACAAAGGCGGAATCAATGTAAATGACGTCAAACAGCTTGTTTCCTTTTAATCTTTATCTATTGATGATTTCCTGAGCTTTTACAGTTCTGATTACAATTCGGCAGCACCTCGGCTCTCAAACACACACTTGTAATTCCGTTTCAAATGACAACAACACATGGGTATATATAGAGTGGAAGATTTCGCTTGGACATGACATGAATTTCAAGCGAGATCAGTGATTTCGCTTGAACATGTCAATGTTCATTTCAAGCGAAATATCATGTGTTGATTTCGCTTGAACTGCACATTCACACTTTCAAGCGGAATCACCCACTTTAACACATAAAACCCTAATTTCAACCCTGTTGTGCACTCGTTTATCCTATCTAGACATAAAACTCGATTAAGACGTAGTTAACAGACACTAGATGCACCAACACTTTTGACAGCTAGAAGCCGTCAAAAGAGTTATTCTGATAAACGACGCAAGCCCTTGGAATTCCAAGTTGGTGACCACGTCCTTTTCAATGTATCCACTTGGAAATGTGTGGTTAGATTTGGAAAGAAAGGAAAACTTGCACCTCGATATGTGGGACCATTTAAGTTCATTGAGAGGATTGGAAAGGTAGCCTACAAACTTGATCTTCCTCCTGAGCTTGGGAACGTTCACCCAACTTTCCACGTGTCCAACTTGAAAAAAGTGTTTAGCCGATGAAAACCTCCACATCCCTCTTGACGAAATTCGTGTTGATAACACAATGCACTTTGTCGAGAAACCTGTGGAAATATTGGATTGTGAAGTTAAGAAACTCAAGCACAGACAAATACCGATTGTTAAAGTTCGCTGGGTATCCATATATGGCCCAGAGTTTACTTGGGAACGAGAGGATCAAATGAAAGCGAAATACCCACATCTTTTCTCACAAGTTTCTTCTAAATAAATTTTGGGACGAAATTTCCTAAAGTAGGGGAGACTGTGACATTTGCACATTTTCAATCATTGTACAATTCTAATCATTTTCATATTCAATAAAATCTTGTATTTTATTTATCAAATGCGTAATCAAATGTTCGAACGAAATGATATTCGTAACATTTCCGAACAAAAATCCAAGTCACTCATGCCCTAACACCTTTATATAACCTAAATATTAGGTTAAAAGGGTTAAAATGGCAAACAAGTGGTAATTCAAGTCCAGAGGTCAAAACTGTCAAAATTGCAAAAGTTTTACCAGCTAAAAGGCTTACAGACCGTAAGCCAAATAGTCATACGGTCCGTAAGGACCTCCCAGCACAGCAAAACTGGTAGCTGGTCTTCCAGCTGCATTTCTTGGCCTCCAAATCGCGATTTTGCCACCATTTCACCTCCTTTGGACACCTGGGATGACACTAATAAGTTCTTGATGACTCATGGGATACTTGGCTTTATTTGGTGATCATTTGATCACTATAAATATTCATTCACCATTTCAACTTGCTCATTTCAAAATTCTTTCTCTCTATCTTGGAGATTGTTTCCAGCTGATTGGAAGCTTCCTAACTTGAGTTCTGAAAGTGTTCTTCAACACAAGTGTTATCCCTAGTTCTTTCATTATTTTGGCTATTTTGAGTCAAAAGTCAAACAGTTTGAGTTTCTGATTGACTTTCGGTTCTTGTGACATTTGTACATTTTTCAATCATTGAACAATTCCGAACATTTTCGTATTCAATAAATTCTTTCATTTTATTTACGAAATGCTTATTGTCAATCATCGCACAATTTCGATCATTATCGTGTTCAATAAAGTCTTGTATTTTATTTACGAAACATGGTGTGTGCGAAGCGTGATATGTTTTTATTAATATTTTGAGCCCATTTTACGCATTAGTCAAGTTTTAAATTTATAAAACACGATATTATACTAACACTAAACACACACTTAGGCAAGTGCACCCATCGTGAGGGTAGTATAGTGTTGGTAAGATACCGAGGTCGTCCAAGGACAGAAGAGCTTTTAGTACCGGTTTATCCTCAACGTCTAATCGATCTAAATTTTTTAGAAAAGTTTTGAAATAAAAACTAAAAATGCAAAGATAAATAAAATGAAAAACAAATAGACAAGATAGAATCACTTGGATCCAACTTGTCTTTAATGTATCCTTTGATGATTTTCGCACTTTCGGACTTTTTAAGAGATTATCTTAGTTATAGTAGTAGGCCCCTCTTTTGAAGGTGACGTTACCCTCAACCCAGTGGTTTGAGTCAGCAGGGATACAATCCCAAAGGGTCGGAATATTGAAAGATAATAAAGTAAGTTATTAATGCGAAAAGTGGTAGGCCCCTCTTTTGAAGGTGACGTTACCCTTGGCTAAATGGTTTGAGTCAGCAAGGATACAATCCCAAGAAGCCGGTTTAAAGTATTAATAGTAGTTTACATATGAGGGGTTCAAGCTATTCGCACCCCCGCCATCCAATACCAGTGGGTATTGAAGGAGGTCCTAGTAAGCTTGAACCAGGTCCTCACAGGGTCTATACACTGAACGAGACAAGAACTTTACCAAACCATCCCCCTAACCCCCGACCAGGTAGTCAACGTGCCTTTATATAGACCGTAAAGACACGAATGATACAATCTTTTACTTTATATAGACAGTAAAGTAACCTCAAGACACCACGAGAAAATGATAAAGAAAATTCACCTTCAACATAAGAAACTAGTTATTAAAGTCATTAATACAAACCCAAATAAAAAGTGCCGAAAGATTAAAAATCAAAAGTAATACATAAAAGACTTATCTTCACCAAGTGATGTAAGAGGCTCAACCAAACATGGCCTTTGATTGGCAAGAACCCTTACAATCAATCTTGGATCCCGAGACTACTACACACTCTAAAGATGGATGTTGGATGATGGTGGTGGGTGTTGGTGTTGTAGTGGTGGTGGAGTGGTGGCAAAGTGGGGGAGTAGTGGTTTGCCAAGGGATGCCTTTCAAGTGAATCAAGCACCTCTATTTATAGCCTGCAAAAAGATCTTGCCACGGCCCCGTGTCCAGTGGGAACGCCCCGTGGCCAGCATCTTCTCTTCCTTCATTAATTGCAATTGTCAGCAGAGGGCCCCACATGACCCCGTGTCTCTTGGGCACGGCCCCGTGGTCAACTCTTTGTTGTACTATCAAGATTCTGCGTATCTTTGCGTTGACCATGCCCCGTGTTGAGCTGGTGTCACACCCCGATATTTCCACGTATTACTGGTGGGCTCGACGGGGAGTATCATGACGTAGTTGATATCGTCATAGTCAAATATATACAGTTTAATGCACAGCGGAAGTCTTGGAGGAAAATACTATTACAAACCGAAATATAAAGTATGAAATAAATATTATACAGACGGTTGTAAGAGGATCCACAGGCGGATCTAAAACATAAAACAAAATATTGTTCAACAGACTTAAAGCGTTTAGAACTTGCAGGATTCTTTAACTAACGCCCAGAGCTCGCAGCCAATTACGTACAATACCTGTCACTTAGTCTTTTTGAAAAATACGTCAGTTTACACTGGTAAATACAATTAACCGACTCTTTTGAAAGCATTTATGAAAATTGATTTAAATGCACAAGCCACAAATGTTTTATAACTTGGGAAAATTATATTAATAACAATCTTGTATCAGGTTTACATGTTTGTCCAACATTTAGGGCCGGTATAAATAAACCGAACAAGATTAAACAACACACCACAAATATAGACTCACGGCGGGTCACCCCAGCAAATGAGTATATCTTTTACATACGCAATGGACAAGTGTATACCTACACCCCGTGCTTAAGTCGTGGCCATTTGCGCTTTTTAAATGAGCCAAGGATATCCAGGACACGGTCGTTAACCCCCAATGTTATTTGTTATAAAGCAACACTGATTAAAGCAGGATTATGCAATTTAACCATTTTTGATTAAAAGGTTTCTACACCCGACCAAGCGGTAATAATTTATCGTATCGCAAGCCCGTATAAGGGAAAATAAGTTAAAAATATTTACCTGAGCTTAAGATGAAAATTTTGTATACTCAGCCATACAGTCTACTCCAACAAATGCAAATAAGCTCTACCGGGGCTCTTAATCTGGAACGAAGGTTTTATTAACCTATTAGATTCCTAACGAGTCTTATTTAGTTGTAAGCCTAGACCGGTTATTTTAAGGAAAGGTTTACGACACGAAACGCTAGATTAAGCGGTGACCAGATTGGAATGTGATTTAGACCCGAAAAGTATGGAGACTTGTATTAAATGGGTAAACTAAATACATTCTGGATTTTGAAATAAAAATGATAAGGTTTGACCCGTTTCAGCTAATTTATGCAAACTAGTTACATAAATTGTAACGAACGCGTATATGCATAACGGGTAGCTGGATGAGTCATGTAGAAGTTCCATATGTTATTATGCTTTAATTATGTTATGATATCAGTAGGATATAAAAAAATCATGCCCAAAAATATTTTAAAACCAATTTAAGTCCCATAAGGGTATTTTGGTCATTTTAGAGTTTATAAAAGAAGTTTAATAGTAAACCGAGGTTATGGTCTAAAACATTCAGTAAAAATATTTATTTTATGATGTTAAATCAGTAAGATATCATACATATGTGTGGTTTACCACTCATGGCCAAACTATGCACCGTAGGGGCATTTTGGTCATTTCACATATGTTTTTAAGGACAAATTTGGAAGTCTGAGTTCATGACTTATACTTACTGTAAAAGTATTAAAATTTATTTATAAAATCACTAGGTAATAAGTATTAGGTGCTAAATATGGTTTTAAACCATACTATGCACCTAATTAGCGTAAAAGTCGATAATTGACGATATCTGAGATGTTTATGAAATTCTGAGATTTTGATTAGACTTGAATGCTTAAAATATTTTATTTTTCATATAACATCAGTAGGAAAAGGTTTGACATTATGTTAAACTCATTTTATTAACAAAAAGGGTATTATCGTCATTTATCGAATTATACAAGACCTCAATGATATGGTCAGTTTATAATCTGACCCAAAATTCCAAAAATCCCTAAAAATAATATCAAAACAATAGATAATGAGTTTGGTGTCAAAATCTGGGTTTAAACAAGATTTAAGCTAAAAGCATAGTTTAATTAATAAAAAGTTTCATTTTTACGATATCTTGCATAACTTTAGTTTGAGACCAGAAACTGATGTCAAATTTATTTGACATGCTTATATATCAGTAACAAAGATATTTGTATACTCATATATCCAAAAATCTCATTTTTACATTATAAGGGCATAATAGTCAAATTTAAGTAAATAACGGAAACATGCAAATGAACTCTGATTTCTAAGGGGCCATGTCGTATAATCTCAGAGGGTTATACTAACACATAATATGGTCACAAAGGAACCCTAAGGCATAAAGATACTAAGCTAATTCGGGTCAGAACTGAAAGTCAAAGCAAAAGTCAACTTTTGCGACTTTCGGTTGCGAAACGAGCCCAAACTCAGAATTGTCGGGTTGAACATGTCTAAACATTTTCTTATAATATTTACCAAGTTATTAAAGTGATAAAACATATTTTATAGCTTCTACATTATCAGTTATGAATTCTTTTATAAAAACTGACTCGTTTGACTTTTATGTTCATTACTTTGACCCGACAATTGACTAAGTAAATGTGATAATTAGGAGGTGCCCTTTTGAGGGATTAACACCTACATAATTACCAACACATGGCCACATTCGTTTAGAATTATGGTTGGACCTTTTAAGATTAATCTACAAGTCAAAGCAGAATTATGCTAACTTTGACTTTCTGTCCTTATACTAATGAAAACTGAACTACAGGAACCAAGAACATTTACAAAGGTCCTTAGCACGAAAATTTGAACTTAGAGAGCTTCCTTATGGACTAGGATGCTCTAGAGAATTCAGCTAAAGAGATGTTTGAGAATTTCTTTGAAGTGAGCAAGTAACAAGTGAAGAATGAGGGCCTATTTATAGACAATGAGGATTGATTGAGATGAATCCAAGTGTCCCAGATGTTTTATGATGCTCATAAGCGTCCAAATGGTTTCTAAAAACCATGCAGCTGAATTCGATTACAGGTTGCAGAGAATCAAACAAAGATTTTTGGTTGCATGCAAGGCAGCTGCCAGTAACTGACTGGAAATCATCCTCCGTCGCGCCACGCGCCAGATCAGGCAATTCATGGCGCGCCACGTGAGGCAACGAGTTTCAAAAGTTGTTTGTTTTGTTGCAAGATCAGTCCTTGTACTTTCAGAACTCGAATATCTGACATTTCCAACATGAGGGGCCCATACATTCAAGTTTTAAATGTTCTTGGGAGTAAAACCATGCATTAGATTTTTGGATTTATTGAAATGGTCTTCCAGGAGAAGAATGGTTATATTGACACTTTTAACCCTTCTTCTTGGAAACTGCAAATTACATCATAAAATTGTACCGAAATTTCACGAAATCATTATCCGATATTCATGAGAATATAATAAAACATTACAAAGCCTCGGGGTCGTTAAAAGGTCACTCAGAGGTAAGAATTAACATGTTGACACTTTTAACCCCTGTGTTTTGTAAACTTTTGATTTTTAAGCACAAACGGCTTTTTGCGTCCGACAATTCATTCAACAAAGAATACGAACATCATATGAGGTCAATCAGAGGCACAAGTTGGCATGTTGACACTTTTGGTCCTTCCACATACATCTTTACACTGTTTGATAATTTTAGTCCCTTAAAGTTAACTTTTACATGATCAGGGTTTATGACAAATGTCACCACTATATTGAACTTGATTTTTGCGAGGTGTTACAGCTGGGCATGCCCCCGTGGTGGGCGTGGAAGCTCTACAGGTTTGTCTTTTGTGCAGGCTTCTGACCATGCCCCATGCCCAGCTGGGCACAGCCCCGTGGTCAGACTCTATTGTCTTGTTTTTGCTTTTGCTTTTGCTTTGGGGATGCTGCCAAGGGGTCGGGCATGTCACGATTATTCTTTCTTTTTGTATTTATGTTGGTTTTGGCTGCTTAATTGCTCCTTTTGTTCTTTTAAGCTCGTTTCATCCTGTAAATTCAAAAGGAAGAGAGAAATACGCTTTTTCCAACATTAGTACTAAAAAGGGTTAGTTTTATGCCTCATTTGATGTAATTGCATTTTGCACACATCAAAACACGTAACCGTACGATCAAACGAAATGATATCCACGACATAGTTCCCCTCTTTTACGCTTTCAAATGTTTTGGGGTGATTCAAATGTGCATATCACTACTTTCATGTTTTCATGACTTTATACATGGTTTTATTACCTAGTATGTATAGTACATGATTTCAAAGACAATTTACATGGTATATTGACTTAATATACCTAACACTTGGTTTCAAAAACATTTTACATGGTATATTGACTTAGTATACCTAACACTTGGTTTCAAAGACATTTTACATGGTATATTGACTTAGTATACCTAACACTTGGTTTCAAAGACATTGTACATGGTGTATTGATTAATATACCTAGTACATGTTTTCAAAGACATTTTACAAGGTTTCAAACATTTACACGACATGCTTACATTGTACTAGAAATTTGGTTCGTTGAATATACAATGATACATTCATTAATATTGATCATGCCGACCGGTAGTATGTTATGGTACCATAGGATTGACAACCGCATTCCCGCTTCCTAGGTTTGTTTGGAAGTGACCTTAGGGAATGACAGAATCCGATGAACATTTTGATAAACCTTTGTCTTTATAAGGGTTTATCTGACAGTCGACAAGGCTTGAATGTATTCTCCAACAATCCATATATATGTCTACACAATAAAAGCAATGGTTTTAATAGACAAAACTTTTTGATTAAACAAGACCATTGTTTATTCAAAACACTTGTTTTATACAAGACATTTTGGTTGTTTATAAAAGACATTATCTTATGGTTTAAACAAGACTTTTGTTTACCATACAAGACATTTGTGGTTTGTACCATACAAGACATTGGTTTATACAAGACATTATTTTATACAAGACATTGGTTTATACACGACATTGGTTTATACAAGTCATGACAAATTATTGGTTTATAGTAGGTGATTTAGATAATGGGACATGTGTAATATGGTAAAAGCATGGTGGATATGCCACTGGTACTTCCTATATATTAGTGCTTTTATCGTATTACATATCATAGCGTTATCCAAATCACTTCAAACAAAGACAAGACATGACATGACATGACATTTTATTTGGTTATTCTAAGACATACTTGATTATTAAGTTAATCACGCGTCTTTTCTTTTAAATCAAATGAGTTTTAGAAGGTTTCATAAAGAAATACTTTTGGTCAAAGATTCATGGCTACTTTTGAAATAGTTAAACATTTTCTTTTAACATTCAAAGCCATGAGTCTTCATCACAAAACCTATGGTACTCACAGACATTTTTATGCTGACGTTTTATTTTCACATATGTTTCAGGAGCTAATGTTTGATTTTGAGCATACCACACATAGGACGGACTCGGGCCTTAGTTATCTTAAAACTTGAAAGACAATTATTGTATTTTGATTGTGTTATTTCCAAGACAATGTAATCTATTAACTCAATAATACAAAACTTTATGTACCATGTGTTGTGAAACAATAGTTCTGTAACATGACTCCCTGACGTTTTCGCCGCGGTTTGTTGTTTTACGCGGTCGGGGTGTTACAGAAAGATTGGTATCAGAGCCATAGTTATAGGGAATTAGGTTATTAGTAATACTTTTGACCTAGACTATAACCTTTCTAGGACCTTAACGCAAGTTATCTTGTGTTTAGATTTTAAAACAATACCATCACCTATCCTTAGGTGATTACCAAACAATACAAAAGTCACAAATTCTTTCCAAAACCTTTACAAGAAATCAATCATCTATCCTTAGATGAGTTGTTTTCGGCTTTCAAGCCTTTGATGTTTTCAACATCTCGTCAAAGTTTGGGTCTTAATAGTGTGAACACGTGCAATCCGGAAGGGTATATGCCTGTACCCTGAGTTTTTTGTCTAAGGCTAGAGTGTTCGTACAAATCCGCATTATCGTACCAGTCACTCTTACCTGGAAACTCTTGGGGTGAGTGTCCACTTATAGGCTAAAGCATGTCTTCATGATACATTATAAAGACCCATTTACTTTGATTAGTCAGTGTGTGTCGTTTGTTTGTTTTAAGTAACAAACGAATGATCACAATCCTTATGTTTCTTCAATATTTTTAACATCTCATTTTGATTATTCAATATCATCTCACTCGTTTTCTCTCATATTTTCCCTCTCTTTTAGAATGCCTCCTCGTCGAAATGTTGCCCAAGACGCCGAAATGGCGGCTCTAATTGCTCAGCAAATAGCTGTTGTGCTCCTAAACCTAGTGACCCAACTGAACCAAGCCAACAATAACAACAACAATGCACCTGCTCCGTGCAACTTTAAACAATTTTATTCGGCTAAACCACTCAAGTTTAGTGGGCCTGAGGGAGCAACTAGGCTCCTATAGTGGTTCAAGAGTCTCGAGAGCACATTCCGCCATGTCCGGTGTCCAAATGAGTGCAAAGTAGAATTTGCATCGAGCGTGTTCCTAAAGAGGGCATTTACATGGTAGAACGGAGTTGTGAGAGATGGGGGTGCGGATGTAGCAATGGCTCTGACGTGGGAAGAGCTTAGAGTTCTCATGATGAAGGAATTATGCCCATGTCATGAACAGAGGGCGCTTGAGAATGAGTTCCACGATCTCAAACAAGATAGTGGGGGAACATCGTGCCTACATGGACCGTTATGAGGAGCTGAGTTTGTTATGTCCCACCATGGTCACGCCTTTGGATAAGGCGATTGAAAAGTACATCGATGGTCTGCAAGATCCTTTTCAGGATATTGTCACTGGTAGCAATCCCACTACAGTTAGGCAGGCCATTGAGTTAGCAGCTACCCTGTCTGACTCGCAAGTCAAGAAGGGTAAACTCAATCGCAAAGGAGATAAGAAAGCATCTGTCTAGACCATACAAGAGAAACAAAAGGAGAACAAGACCGAATCCTCCAAGAAATCACGGAAGTGCAAGGTTTCCAAGAATTTCGTTGTTGTTGCACATCCCAACCAAAATGCTCCCAACCAACCAGCACAACCTCTTGCCAAGAAACCGTATGCTGGCACCGCACCTTTGTGCAACAAATGCAGCTGTCATCACCAACCCCATTTACAATGCCATCATTGTACCAACTGTGGACGATCTGGTCATCTGGCCAACACTTGTCGTTCCGCTCCTACCCCGATTCAAGTGGTTCAAAATCATGTTCAACCATAACCAAATCCTGCACAACCCCATTACCCCTTGGATCATGCTACAACTGTGGTGATCTTACCCACTACTGAAACAACTGCCTGAAACTTGTTAATGCAAATCCAGCCTGTGAGCGAGCATTTAACATAAATGCTAACGAGGCTCGTGCAGATAACAACGTGGTGAATGGTACGTTCCTTGTTAACAATCACCCTACTTCTGTTCTTTTTTATTCGGGTGCCGATAGAAGTTTTGTGTCCCTAGCCTTTGAACCTTTGTTTTCAATGCCTAGAACTAAACTAGGAAAGCCCTTGACAGTTGAGATAGCTAGCGGTGAACCTCTAGTACTTAATTCTGTCATCCGTAGTTGCCAATTGAACCTCAATAACCATCTTTTCTCCATTGACCTCACGCCAATGCAACTCGGTAGTTTTGACGTCATCATAGGAATGGATTGGTTAACCAAATACCATGCTGAGGTGATTTGTTTCCACAAGATTGTTCGCATGACACTTTCGACTAGTGAAATCTTAGAGGTTCGTGGAGAGAAACCCTCTAGTAACCTAAAACTCATGACCTGTACCCAAGCCCAAAAATACCTACTAAAGAATTATATGGCCTTCTTGGCACATATCGTAGAGGAGAAAGGCAAGGGTAAGACTGTTCAGACATTCCCATCATTCGAGATTATCTTGAATTATTTCCTGAAGAACTACCTGGTTTACCCCCAGCACGTCAAGTCGAGTTTCGTATAGACCTTGTACTTAGCGCCAACCCTATAGCCAAATCCCCTTACTGTCTTGCACCGTCAAAGATGAAAGAATTATCAAAACAACTCCAAGAGCTATCTGATAAAGGATTTATTCATCTGAGCTTTTCACCTTAGGGCGCTCCTGTCCTGTTCGTGAAAAAGAAGGATGGATCCTTCCGCATGTGCATCGATTATCGTGAGCTCAACAAACTCACGATTAAAAATCGTTATCCCCTACCTCGTGTTGATGATCTCTTTGATCAAGTACAAGGTGCTACCTGTTTCTTCAAGAACGATCTGCATTCTGGGTATCATCAGCTTCGTGTACTCGAAGAAGATATTCCCAAGACTGCTTTCCGCACTCGATACGACCATTACGAGTTCATTGTCATGCCTTTTGGTTTGATAAATGCTCCTGCTGTCTTCATGGACTTAATGAATAGGGTTTGTAAACCTTATTTGGACAAGTTCATCATTGTTTTCATCGATGACATTTTGATCTATTCAAAATCTCGAGCTGATCACGAACAACATCTCCATCTAACGATGGAACTCCTAAAGAAAGAACAACTTACACCACGTTCTCTAAGTGTGAATTTTGGCTTAAAGAAGTTCAATTCTTAGGTCACATCGTCAACGAACAAGGTATACATGTAGATCCCGCCAAAATCAGTGCGATTAGGGATTGGAGTACACCTATTACTCCTACCGAAGTTCATTCATTTCTCGGTCTAGCTGGCTATTACCGCCGCTTTATTGCGAACTTCTCAAAGATTGCGGTTCCCCTCACTGCTTTAATTCAAAAGAACAAATCTTTTGAGTGGGGACCCCAACAAGAAGAAGCTTTCCAGATCTTGAAACAAAAACTTTGCGATGCTCCTATTTTGTCCTTACCCAATGGCAACGACAACTTTGTCGTATATTGTGATGCATCAAACCTAGGCCTTGGTTGTGTTCTCATACAAAGTGACAAAGTCATAGCCTATGCATCAAGACAGTTGAAAATCCATGAGAAGAACTATACCACTCATGATCTTGAGTTAGGTGTTGTTATTTTCGCCCTCAAAATTTGGAGACATTACCTTTACGGTACAAAATGTGTGGTTTTCACTGACCACAAAAGTCTTCAACACATTTTTAATCAGAAAGAACTAAACATGAGGCAACGATGTTGGGTTGAACTTCTGAACGACTACGACTGCGAGATTCGCTACCATCCTGGTAATGCGAATGTCGTAGCTGATGATCTTAGTCGTAAGGAACATGTCAGGCTTCATTGTGTTCGAGTTCGATCTGATATCCAAACACGCATTTTTAAAGCTCAACGTACTTGTGTTACACAAGGAAAGATAGGTAATGAATTACCACATCATCTTGAGCTTCAACTTGAAACAAAAGATAATGGGTCACTCTATTTCATGAACCGCTTGTGGATTCCAAACCAAGATAATATTCACACTCTATTGATGAATGAAGCTCACAAGTCTCGATATTCAATCCATCCTGGTGCAGACAAAATGTACAAGGACCCTCGTACCCAGTATTGGTGGTCGGGTATGAAGAAGGACATAGCTTTGTACATGTCTAAATGCCTAACTTGTCTTAAAGTTAAGGCAGAACATCAACATCCATCTGGTTTGCTTGAGCAACCAGAATTTCCAGTTTGGAAATGGGAGAACATTGCTATGGATCTCATCACCAAACTACCTCGTATCTCTAGATGTCATGATGCCATTTGGGTAGTCATTGACTGTCTAACAAAGTCAGCACACTTTTTGCCGATCCGTTAGGATCTATCTGCTGACATACTTGCTAAGATATTTGTTGATGAGTTAGTATCTCGACATGGTGTTCCTTTGAACATCATATAAGATCGTGATGATCGTTTCTCATCCCATTTTTGGAAGACCATGCAATATGCCATGGGAACCAAACTCAATTTGAGCACTACTTATCATCCTCAAACGGATGGACAATCCGAAAGAACGATCCAAACACTGGAGGAT
>JARYGA010046732.1:0-30872 GCA_030545235.1 Helianthus tuberosus
TGTTACAATGTAACAGTCCAGCATAGATCTCATTGGGTAATGCAGATGCTATGATGCTAAATGCTTTGTCATTGAGTTCAAACTTTTGAAAATCAGTTTCAGTATAGTTTTCAGTTGGTTTAGGAATGAACTTCTTTGCATCCTCAGCACTTGGCACCATAGGAACATGAGGACCAAAAACAACAGACCTCCAACATCCAGTGTTCTATTGAGCAAGGATGTGACCCATCCTTCTCTCCCAGATGTTGTATTCATTACGTTTAAGCATGGGTGGTTTAAAAAGCGAGCCAATGTTATTCTTATCATCTTGTGATTGTGACGTCATCCTGGTTGTTTTACAGGCACTGATTAATCAACTTCGATGGTGATTAAACCTTGCTCTGTTTTTCAACAAAAACGAACAAACTATCAGTATTAACTTTTATGAGCTGAACTATTTACGTCAAAATGATTGTTAAATCAAATTTGACTGTCCAAGCTCTGATACCAATTGTTAGGATCTGAGTTTGGTTTTGATTGTGTTTTATGTTTGAATTAAGATGAAGATGGATGAGTTGTGCAGCGGAATTAAGATGGAAACAAACTTTACACACAATCAAACGAGAGAATTGCTTTAATCAAACATTTTCCACAAAGAACCAAAAGATTGAATTTATTTCAATAATTATTACAATGCAATATCTGAATACAAACTCCCCCTCAGCCTAAGCTCACAGTGTTTGTTCGTGCAGGAAGAAGATTTTGCAAAGAGCTAATAGAACAGTACAGAGCACTGTTCTATTTATAGGCACGAGCAAACCACTGAAGCATCTAAGCTGACGTCACCACGAAAGTGACATCTAACCTCCTAACAAACTCTAACCTCTGATCTATACAACATCTGTTATGCTAACTACTGTTATTACCTTTCATTACATAAAGACATCTAAATTACTACTACATCCTTCCACTGATGTGAACCCAGCAGTACTTGTCCGGATCAGCAGAGCTTGACTCAAGGCAGTAGATTGAACAGCAGAGCTTTAATCTTCCATCAGTCTTTTACTAGATCAGCAGTTTGTAGGTCAGCAGTTTGTACGATCAGTAGATAGGAGGTCAGCAGATGTTGAAACCACTTTCAAGGGGAGAGACATGTAAACATAACATCTGCTTATTTTGGATCCACTGCTCTGATCCAGTTTTGGATTTAATTATCTGTTCCTTTGGTAGGGTTCAATCCCAACAGCATTGGTGATATATATGCGGATTAGAAACCAAAAAAAAAAAAACACTCAACAAATGGCTACAATTTAAGGAATGTGTTTAGTGACGGCATCAGATTCCTAATTGATGGAGAAAGGTCTGGTGGCATGAAAAGCTGCTTCAAGGAGGTTGTCAAGTGTTTTCGCTCGACGATTCCATTCTTGGGTGGTTGGTTTGGCCCTTGTTCCTGTGACTCGAATCCTAGCCCGGTATATCCCATTTTAATTTTACACCATTGTGAACCTTACGCCTTTTTTACTCTCTGATAGAGGTTCTCGGCATTGAAAAATCTTCGTAAACTAAATCACACGTGTATATGTTGACATTTAAGAGATATACAGTCAAGAAAATCAAGGGAAATGGTGATATATATGCGGATTAGACACAAAAAAAAACACTCAACAAATGGCTACAATTTAAGGAATGTGTTTAGTGACGGCATCAGATTCCTCATTGATGGAGAAAGGTCTGGTGGCAAGAAAAGCTGCTTCTAGGAGGTTGTCAAGTGTTTTCGCTCGACGATTCCATTCTTGGGTGGTTGGTTTGGCCCTTATTCCTGTAACTCGAATCCTAGCCCGGTATATCCCATTTTAATTTTACACCATTGTGAACCTTACGCCTTTTTTACTCTCTGACCGAGGTTTTTGGCATTGAAAAATCTTCGTAAACAAAATCACACGTGTATATGTTGACATTTAAGAGATATACAGTCAAGAAAATCATGGGCAATAGTGATATATATTCGGATTAGACACCAAAAAAAAACACACAACAAATGGCTACAATTTAAGGAATGTGTTTAGTGACGACATCAGATTCCTAATTGATGGAGAAAGATCTGGTGGTAAGAAAAGCTGTTTCTAGGAGGTTGTCAAGTTTTTTCGCTCGACGATTCCATTCTTGGGTGGTTGGTTTGGCGCTTGTTCCTGTAACTCGAATCCTAGCCCGGTATATCCCATTTTAATTTTACACCATTGTGAACCTTACGCCTTTTTTACTCTCGGATCGAGGTTCTCGGCATTGAAAAATCTTCGTAAACTAAATAACACGTGTATATGTTGATATTTAAGAGATATACAGTCAAGAAAATCAAGGGCAATGATGATATATATGCGAATTAGACACAACAAAAAAACACTCAACAAATGGCTACAATTTAAGGAATGTGTTTAGTGACGGCATCAGATTCCTAATTGATGGAGAAAGGTTCTGGTGGTAAGAAAAGCTGCTTCTAGGAGGTTGTCAAGTGTTTTCGCTCGACGATTCCATTCTTGGGTGGTTGGATTGGCCCTTGTTCTTGTATCTCGAATCCTAGCGCGGTATATCCCATTTTAATTTTACACCATTGTGAACCTTACGCCTTTTTTACTCTCTGACCGAGGTTTTCGGCATTGAAAAATCTTCGTAAACTAAATCACACGTGTATATGTTGACATTTAAGAGATATACAGTCAAGAAAATCATGGGCAATAGTGATATATATTCGGATTAGACACCAAAAAAAACACACAACAAATGGCTACAATTTAAGGAATGTGTTTAGTGACGACATCAGATTCCTAATTGATGGAGAAAGATCTGGTGGTAAGAAAAGCTGTTTCTAGGAGGTTGTCAAGTTTTTTCGCTCGACGATTCCATTCTTGGGTGGTTGGTTTGGCGCTTGTTCCTGTAACTCGAATCCTAGCCCGGTATATCCCATTTTAATTTTACACCATTGTGAACCTTACGCCTTTTTTACTCTCGGATCGAGGTTCTCGGCATTGAAAAATCTTCGTAAACTAAATAACACGTGTATATGTTGATATTTAAGAGATATACAGTCAAGAAAATCAAGGGCAATGATGATATATATGCGAATTAGACACAATAAAAAAACACTCAACAAATGGCTACAATTTAAGGAATGTGTTTAGTGAAGGCATCAGATTCCTAATTGATGGAGAAAGGTTCTGGTGGTAAGAAAAGCTGCTTCTAGGAGGTTGTCAAGTGTTTTCGCTCGACGATTCCATTCTTGGGTGGTTGGTTTGGCCCTTGTTCCTGTAACTCGAATCCTAACCTGGTATATCCCATTTTAATTTTACACCATTGTGAAACTTACGCCTTTTTTACTCTCTGATCGAGGTTCTCGGCATTGAAAAATCTTCGTAAACTAAATCACACGTGTATATGTTGACATTTAAGAGATATACAGTCAAGAAAATCAAGGGCAATGGTGATATATATGCGGATTTGACACAAAAAAAAACACTCAACAAATGGCTACAATTTAAGGAATGTGTATAGTGACGGCATTAGATTCCTAATTGATGGAGAAAGGTCTGGTGGCAAGAAAAGCTGCTTCTAGGAGGTTGTCAAGTGTTTTCGCTCGATGATTCCATTCTTGGGTGGTTGGTTTGGCCCTTGTTCCTATAACTCGAATCCTAGCCTGGTATATCCCATTTTAATTTTACAGCATTGTGAAACTTACGCCTTTTTTACTCTCTGATTGAGGTTCTCGGCATTGAAAAATCTTCGTAAACTAAATCACACGTGTATATGTTGACATTTAAGAGATATACAGTCAAGAAAATCAAGGGCAACGGTGATATATATGTGGATTAGACACCAAAAAAAAAAACTGCTTCTAGGAGGTTGTCAAGTGTTTTCGCTCGACGATTCCATTCTTGGGTGGTTGGTTTGGCCCTTGTTCCTGTAACTCAAATCCTAGCCTGGTATATCCCATTTTAATTTTACACCATTGTGAACCTTATGCCTTTTTTACTCTCTGATCGAGGTTCTCGGCAATGAAAAATCTTCGTAAACTAAATCACATGCCTATATGTTGATATTTAAGAGATATACAGTCAAGAAAATCAAGGGCAATGGTGATATATATGCGGATTAGACACAAAAAAAAACACTCAACAAATGGCTACAATTTAAGGAATGTGTTTAGTGACGACATCAGATTCCTAATTGATGGAGAAAGATCTGGTGGTAAGAAAAGCTGTTTCTAGGAGGTTGTCAACTTTTTTCGCTCGACGATTCCATTCTTGGGTGGTTGGTTTGGCGCTTGTTCTTGTAACTCGAATCCTAGCCCGGTATATCCCATTTTAATTTTACACCATTGTGAACCTTACGCCTTTTTTACTCTCGGATCGAGGTTCTCGGCATTGAAAAATCTTCGTAAACTAAATAACACGTGTATATGTTGATATTTAAGAGATATACAGTCAAGCAAATCATGGGCAATGATGATATATATGCGAATTAGACACAATAAAAAAACACTCAACAAATGGCTACAATTTAAGGAATGTGTTTAGTGACAGCATCAGATTCCTAATTGATGGAGAAAGGTTCTGGTGGTAAGAAAAGCTGCTTCTAGGAGGTTGTCAAGTGTTTTCGCTCGACGATTCCATTCTTGGGTGGTTGGTTTGGCCCTTGTTCTTGTATCTCGAATCCTAGCCCGGTATATCCCACTTTAATTTTACACCATTGTGAACCTTACGCCGTTTTACTCTCTGACCGAGGTTTTCGGCATTGAAAAATCTACGTAAACTAAATCACACGTGTATATGTTGACATTTAAGAGATATACAGTGAAGAAAATCAAGGGCAATAGTGATATATATTCGGATTAGACACCAAAAAAACACACAACAAATGGCTACAATTTAAGGAATGTGTTTAGTGACGACATCAGATTCCTAATTAATGGAGAAAGATCCGGTGGTAAGAAAAGCTGTTTCTAGGAGGTTGTCAAGTTTTTTCGCTCGACGATTCCATTCTTGGGTGGTTGGTTTGGCGCTTGTTCCTGTAACTCGAATCCTAGCCCGGTATATCCCATTTTAATTTTACACCATTGTTAACCTTACGCCTTTTTTACTCTCGGATCGAGGTTCTCGGCATTGAAAAATCTTCGTAAACTAAATAACACGTGTATATGTTGATATTTAAGAGATATACAGTCAAGAAAATCAAGGGCAATGATGATATATATGCGAATTAGACACAATAAAAAAACACTCAACAAATGGCTACAATTTAAGGAATGTGTTTAGTGAAGGCATCAGATTCCTAATTGATGGAGAAAGGTTCTGGTGGTAAGAAAAGCTGCTTCTAGGAGGTTGTCAAGTGTTTTCGCTCAACGATTCCATTCTTGGGAGGTTGGTTTGGCCCTTGTTCCTGTAACTCGAATCCTAGCCTGGTATATCCCATTTTAATTTTACACCATTGTGAAACTTACGCCTTATTTACTCTCTGATCGAGGTTCTCGGCATTGAAAAATCTTCGTAAACTAAATCATACGTGTATATGTTGACATTTAAGAGATATACAGTCAAGAAAATCAAGGGCAATGGTGATATATATGCGGATTAGACACCAAAAAAAATCACTCAACAAATGGCTACAATTTAAGGAATGTGTTTAGTGACGGCATCAGATTCCTAATTGATGGAGAAAGGTCTGGTGGCAAGAGAAGCTGCTTCTAGGAGGTTGTCAAGTGTTTTCGCTCGACGATTCCATTCTTGGGTGGTTGGTTTGGCCCTGGTTCCTGTAACTCGAATCCTAGCCCCGTATATCCCATTTTAATTTTACACCATTGTGAACCTTACGCTTTTTTTACTCTCTGATCGAGGTTCTCGGCATTGAAAAATCTTCGTAAACTAAATCACACGTGTATATGTTGACATTTAAGAGATATACAGTCAAGAAAATTAAGGGCAATGGTGATATATATGCGGATTAGACACATAAAAAACACTCAACAATTGGCTACAATCTATGGAATGTGTTTAGTGACGGCATTAGATTCCTAATTGATGGAGAAAGGTCTGGTAGTAAGAAAAGCTGCTTCTTGGAGGTTGTCAAGTGTTTTCGCTCGACGATTCCATTCTTGGGTGGTTGGTTTGGCCCTTGTTCCTGTAACTTGAATCCTAGCCCTGTATATCCCATTTTAATTTCACACCATTGTGAACCTTACGCCTTTTTTACTCTCTGTTCGAGGTTCTCGGCATTGAAAAATCTTCGTAAACTAAATCACATGTGTATATGTTGACATTTAAGAGATATAAAGTCAAGAAAATCAAGGGCAATGGTGATATCTATGCGGATTAGACAGCAAAAAAAATCACTCAACAAATGGCTACAATTTAAGGAATGTGTTTAGTGATGGCATCACATTCCTAATTGATGGAGAAAGGTCTGGTGGCAAGAAAAGCTGCTTCTAGGAGGTTGTCAAGTGTTTTCGCTCGACGATTCCATTATTGGGTGGTTGGTTTGGCCCTTGTTCCTGTAACTCGAATCCAAGCCCCGTATATCCCATTTTAATTTTACACCATTGTGAACCTTACGCCTTTTTTACTCTCTGTTCGAGGTTCTCGGCATTGAAAAATCTTCGTAAACTAAATCACACGTGTATATGTTGATATTTAAGATATATACAGTCAAGAAAATTAAAGGCTGTTGGGATATATATGCGGATTAGACACCAAAAAAAAAAACACTCAGCAAATGGCTACAATTTAAGGAATGTGTTTAGTGATGGCATCAGATTCCTAATTGATGGAGAAAGGTCTGGTGGTAAGAAAAGCTGCTTCTAGGAGGTTGTCAAGTGTTTTCGCTCGACGATTCCATTCTTGGGTGGTTGGTTTGGCCCTTGTTCCTGTAACTCGAATCATAGCCTGGTATATCCCATTTTAATTTTACACCATTGTGAACCTTACGCCTTTTTTACTCTCTGATCGAGGTTCTGGGCATTGAAAAATCTTCATAAACTAAATCACACGTGTATATCTTGATATTTAAGAGATATACAGTCAAGAAAATCAAGGGCAATGGTGATATATATGCGGATTAGACACCAAAAAAAACACTCAACAAATGGCTACAATTTAAGGAATGTGTTTAGTGAAGGCATCAGATTCCTAATTGATGGAGAAAGGTTCTGGTGGTAAGAAAAGCTGCTTCTAGGAGGTTGTCAAGTGTTTTCGCTCGACGATTCCATTCTTGGGTGGTTGGTTTGGCCCTTGTTCCTGTAACTCGAATCCTAACCTGGTATATCCCATTTTAATTTTACACCATTGTGAAACTTACGCCTTTTTTACTCTCTGATCGAGGTTCTCGGCATTGAAAAATCTTCGTAAACTAAATCACACGTGTATATGTTGACATTTAAGAGATATACAGTCAAGAAAATCAAGGGCAATGGTGATATATATGCGGATTTGACACCAAAAAAAACACTCAACAAATGGCTACAATTTAAGGAATGTGTTTAGTGACGGCATTAGATTCCTAATTGATGGAGAAAGGTCTGGTGGCAAGAAAAGCTGCTTCTAGGAGGTTGTCAAGTGTTTTCGCTCGATGATTCCATTCTTGGGTGGTTGGTTTGGCCCTTGTTCCTATAACTCGAATCCTAGCCTGGTATATCCCATTTTAATTTTACAGCATTGTGAAACTTACGCCTTTTTTACTCTCTGATTGAGGTTCTCGGCATTGAAAAATCTTCGTAAACTAAATCACACGTGTATATGTTGACATTTAAGAGATATACAGTCAAGAAAATCAAGGGCAACGGTGATATATATGTGGATTAGACACCAAAAAAAAAACTGCTTCTAGGAGGTTGTCAAGTGTTTTCGCTCGACGATTCCATTCTTGGGTGGTTGGTTTGGCCCTTGTTCCTGTAACTCAAATCCTAGCCTGGTATATCCCATTTTAATTTTACACCATTGTGAACCTTACGCCTTTTTTACTCTCTGATCGAGGTTCTCGGCAATGAAAAATCTTCGTAAACTAAATCACATGCCTATATGTTGATATTTAAGAGATATACAGTCAAGAAAATCAAGGGCAATGGTGATATATATGCGGATTAGACACAAAAAAAAACTCAACAAATGGCTACAATTTAAGGAATGTGTTTAGTGACGACATCAGATTCCTAATTGATGGAGAAAGATCTGGTGGTAAGAAAAGCTGTTTCTAGGAGGTTGTCAACTTTTTTCGCTCGACGATTCCATTCTTGGGTGGTTGGTTTGGCGCTTGTTCTTGTAACTCGAATCCTAGCCCGGTATATCCCATTTTAATTTTACACCATTGTGAACCTTACGCCTTTTTTACTCTTGGATCGAGGTTCTCGGCATTGAAAAATCTTCGTAAACTAAATAACACGTGTATATGTTGATATTTAAGAGATATACAGTCAAGCAAATCATGGACAATGATGATATATATGCGAATTAGACACAATAAAAAAACACTCAACAAATGGCTACAATTTAAGGAATGTGTTTAGTGACAGCATCAGATTCCTAATTGATGGAGAAAGGTTCTGGTGGTAAGAAAAGCTACTTCTAGGAGGTTGTCAAGTGTTTTCGCTCGACGATTTCATTCTTGGGTGGTTGGTTTGGCCCTTGTTCTTGTATCTCGAATCCTAGCCCGGTATATCCCACTTTAATTTTACACCATTGTGAACCTTACGCCTTTTTTACTCTCTGACCGAGGTTTTCGGCATTGAAAAATCTTCGTAAACTAAATCACACGTGTATATGTTGACATTTAAGAGATATACAGTGAAGAAAATCAAGGGCAATAGTGATATATATTCGAATTAGACACCAAAAAAACACACAACAAATGGCTACAATTTAAGGAATGTGTTTAGTGACGACATCAGATTCCTAATTGATGGAGAAAGATCCGGTGGTAAGAAAAGCTGTTTCTAGGAGGTTGTCAAGTTTTTTCGCTCGACGATTCCATTCTTGGGTGGTTGGTTTGGCCCTTGTTCTTGTATCTCGAATCCTAGCCCGGTATATCCCACTTTAATTTTACACCATTGTGAACCTTACGCCTTTTTTACTTTCTGATCGAGGTTCTCGGCATTGAAAAATCTTCGTAAACTAAATAACACATGTATATGTTGATATTTAAGAGATATACTGTTAAGAAAATCAAGGGCAATGATGATATATATGCGAATTAGACACCAAAAAAAAAACACTCAACAAATGGCTACAATTTAAATAATGTGTTTAGTGACCGCAACAGATTCCTAATTGATGGAGAAAGGTTCTGGTGGTAAGAAAAGCTGCTTCTAGGAGGTTGTCAAGTGTTTTCGCTCGACGATTCCATTCTTGGGAGGTTGGTTTGGCCCTTGTTCCTGTAACTCGAATCCTAGCCTGGTATATCCCATTTTAATTTTACACCATTGTGAAACTTACGCCTTATTTACTCTCTGATCGAGGTTCTCGGCATTGAAAAATCTTCGTAAACTAAATCATACGTGTATATGTTGACATTTAAGAGATATACAGTCAAGAAAATCAAGGGCAATGGTGATATATATGCGGATTAGACACCAAAAAAAATCACTCAACAAATGGCTACAATTTAAGGAATGTGTTTAGTGACGGCATCAGATTCCTAATTGATGGAGAAAGGTCTGGTGGCAAGAGAAACTGCTTCTAGGAGGTTGTCAAGTGTTTTCGCTCGACGATTCCATTCTTGGGTGGTTGGTTTGGCCCTGGTTCCTGTAACTCGAATCCTAGCCCCGTATATCCCATTTTAATTTTACACCATAGTGAACCTTACGCTTTTTTTTACTCTCTGATCGAGGTTCTCGGCATTGAAAAATCTTCGTAAACTAAATCACACGTGTATATGTTGACATTTAAGAGATATACAGTCAAGAAAATTAAGGGCAATGGTGATATATATGCGGATTAGACACATAAAAACAACTCAACAAATGGCTACAATCTATGGAATGTGTTTAGTGACGGCATTAGATTCCTAATTGATGGAGAAAGGTCTGGTAGTAAGAAAAGCTGCTTCTTGGAGGTTGTCAAGTGTTTTCGCTCGACGATTCCATTCTTGGGTGGTTGGTTTGGCCCTTGTTCCTGTAACTTGAATCCTAGCCCTGTATATCCCATTTTAATTTTACACCATTGTGAACCTTACGCCTTTTTTACTCTCTGTTCGAGGTTCTCGGCATTGAAAAATCTTCGTAAACTAAATCATACGTGTATATGTTGACATTTAAGAGATATACAGTCAAGAAAATCAAGGGCAATGGTGATATATATGCGGATTAGACACCAAAAAAAATCACTCAACAAATGGCTACAATTTAAGGAATGTGTTTAGTGACGGCATCAGATTCCTAATTGATGGAGAAAGGTCTGGTGGCAAGAGAAACTGCTTCTAGGAGGTTGTCAAGTGTTTTCGCTCGACGATTCCATTCTTGGGTGGTTGGTTTGGCCCTTGTTCCTGTAACTCGAATCCAAGCCCCGTATATCCCATTTTAATTTTACACCATTGTGAACCTTACGCCTTTTTTACTCTCTGTTCGAGGTTCTCGGCATTGAAAAATCTTCGTAAACTAAATCACACGTGTATATGTTGATATTTAAGATATATACAGTCAAGAAAATTAAAGGCTATTGGGATATATATGCGGATTAGACACCAAAAAAAAAACACTCAATAAATGGCTACAATTTAAGGAATGTGTTTAGTGATGGCATCAGATTCCTAATTGATGGGGAAAGGTCTGGTGGTAAGAAAAGCTGCTTCTAGGAGGTTGTCAAGTGTTTTCGCTCGACGATTCCATTCTTGGGTGGTTGGTTTGGCCCTTGTTCCTGTAACTCGAATCCTAGCCTGGTATATCCCATTTTAATTTTACACCATTGTGAACCTTACGCCTTTTTTACTCTCCGATCGAGGTTCTGGGCATTGAAAAATCTTCGTAAACTAAATCACACGTGTATATCTTGATATTTAAGAGATATACAGTCAAGAAAATCAAGGGCAATGGTGATATATATGCGGATTAGACACCAAAAAAAACACTCAACAAATGGCTACAATTTAAGGAATGTGTTTAGTGAAGGCATCAGATTCCTAATTGATGGAGAAAAGTTCTGGTGGTAAGAAAAGCTGCTTCTAGGAGGTTGTCAAGTGTTTTCGCTCGACGATTCCATTCTTTGGTGGTTGGTTTGGCCCTTGTTCCTGTAACTCGAATCCTAACCTGGTATATCCCATTTTAATTTTACACCATTGTGAAACTTATGCCTTTTTTACTCTCTGATCGAGGTTCTCGGCATTGAAAAATCTTCGTAAACTAAATCACACGTGTATATGTTGACATTTAAGAGATATACAGTCAAGAAAATCAAGGGCAATGGTGATATATATGCGGATTTGACACCAAAAAAAACACTCAACAAATGGCTACAATTTAAGGAATGTGTTTAGTGACGGCATTAGATTCCTAATTGATGGAGAAAGGTCTGGTGGCAAGAAAAGCTGCTTCTAGGAGGTTGTCAAGTGTTTTCGCTCGATGATTCCATTCTTGGGTGGTTGGTTTGGCCCATGTTCCTATAACTCGAATCCTAGCCTGGTATATCCCATTTTAATTTTACAGCATTGTGAAACTTACGCCTTTTTTACTCTCTGATTGAGGTTCTCGGCATTGAAAAATCTTCGTAAACTAAATCACACGTGTATATGTTGACATTTAAGAGATATACAGTCAAAAAAATCAAGGGCAACGGTGATATATATGTGGATTAGACACCAAAAAAAAAACTGCTTCTAGGAGGTTGTCAAGTGTTTTCGCTCGACGATTCCATTCTTGGGTGGTTGGTTTGGCCCTTGTTCCTGTAACTCAAATCCTAGCCTGGTATATCCCATTTTAATTTTACACCATTGTGAACCTTACGCCTTTTTTACTCTCTGATCGAGGTTCTCGGCAATGAAAAATCTTCGTAAACTAAATCACATGCCTATATGTTGATATTTAAGAGATATACAGTCAAGAAAATCAAGGGCAATGGTGATATATATGCGGATTAGACACAAAAAAAACACTCAACAAATGGCTACAATTTAAGGAATGTGTTTAGTGACGACATCAGATTCCTAATTGATGGAGAAAGATCTGGTGGTAAGAAAAGCTGTTTCTAGGAGGTTGTCAACTTTTTTCGCTCGACGATTCCATTCTTGGGTGGTTGGTTTGGCGCTTGTTCTTGTAACTCGAATCCTAGCCCGGTATATCCCATTTTAATTTTACACCATTGTGAACCTTACGCCTTTTTTACTCTCGGATCGAGGTTCTCGGCATTGAAAAATCTTCGTAAACTAAATAACACGTGTATATGTTGATATTTAAGAGATATACAGTCAAGCAAATCATGGGCAATGATGATATATATGCGAATTAGACACAAAAAAAAAACACTCAACAAATGGCTACAATTTAAGGAATGTGTTTAGTGACAGCATCAGATTCCTAATTGATGGAGAAAGGTTCTGGTGGTAAGAAAAGCTACTTCTAGGAGGTTGTCAAGTGTTTTCGCTCGACGATTCCATTCTTGGGTGGTTGGTTTGGCCCTTGTTCTTGTATCTCGAATCCTAGCCCGGTATATCCCACTTTAATTTTACACCATTGTGAACCTTACGCCTTTTTTACTCTCTGACCGAGGTTTTCGGCATTGAAAAATCTTCGTAAACTAAATCACACGTGTATATGTTGACATTTAAGAGATATACAGTGAAGAAAATCAAGGGCAATAGTGATATATATTCGGATTAGACACCAAAAAAACACACAACAAATGGCTACAATTTTAGGAATGTGTTTAGTGACGACATCAGATTCCTAATTGATGGAGAAAGATCCGGTGGTAAGAAAAGCTGTTTCTAGGAGGTTGTCAAGTTTTTTCGCTCGACGATTCCATTCTTGGGTGGTTGGTTTGGCCCTTGTTCTTGTATCTCGAATCCTAGCCCGGTATATCCCACTTTAATTTTACACCATTGTGAACCTTACGCCTTTTTTACTTTCTGATCGAGGTTCTCGGCATTGAAAAATCTTCGTAAACTAAATAACACATGTATATGTTGATATTTAAGAGATATACTGTTAAGAAAATCAAGGGCAATGATGATATATATGCGAATTAGACACCAAAAAAAAACACTCAACAAATGGCTACAATTTAAATAATGTGTTTAGTGACCGCAACAGATTCCTAATTGATGGAGAAAGGTTCTGGTGGTAAGAAAAGCTGCTTCTAGGAGGTTGTCAAGTGTTTTCGCTCGACGATTCCATTCTTGGGAGGTTGGTTTGGCCCTTGTTCCTGTAACTCGAATCCTAGCCTGGTATATCCCATTTTAATTTTACACCATTGTGAAACTTACGCCTTATTTACTCTCTGATCGAGGTTCTCGGCATTGAAAAATCTTCGTAAACTAAATCATACGTGTATATGTTGACATTTAAGAGATATACAGTCAAGAAAATCAAGGGCAATGGTGATATATATGCGGATTAGACACCAAAAAAAATCACTTAACAAATGGCTACAATTTAAGGAATGTGTTTAGTGACGGCATCAGATTCCTAATTGATGGAGAAAGGTCTGGTGGCAAGAGAAACTGCTTCTAGGAGGTTGTCAAGTGTTTTCGCTCGACGATTCCATTCTTGGGTGGTTGGTTTGGCCCTGGTTCCTGTAACTCGAATCCTAGCCCCGTATATCCCATTTTAATTTTACACCATAGTGAACCTTACGCTTTTTTTACTCTCTGATCGAGGTTCTCGGCATTGAAAAATCTTCGTAAACTAAATAACACGTGTATATGTTGACATTTAAGAGATATACAGTCAAGAAAATTAAGGGCAATGGTGATATCTATGCGGATTAGACAGCAAAAAAAATCACTCAACAAATGGCTACAATCTATGGAATGTGTTTAGTGACGGCATTAGATTCCTAATTGATGGAGAAAGGTCTGGTAGTAAGAAAAGCTGCTTCTTGGAGGTTGTCAAGTGTTTTCGCTCGACGATTCCATTCTTGGGTGGTTGGTTTGGCCCTTGTTCCTGTAACTTGAATCCTAGCCCTGTATATCCCATTTTAATTTTACACCATTGTGAACCTTACGCCTTTTTTACTCTCTGTTCGAGGTTCTCGGCATTGAAAAATCTTCGTAAACTAAATCATATGTGTATATGTTGATATTTAAGATATATACAGTCAAGAAAATTAAAGGCTATTGGGATATATATGCGGATTAGACACCAAAAAAAAAAAAACACTCAACAAATGGCTACAATTTAAGGAATGTGTTTAGTGATGGCATCAGATTCCTAATTGATGGAGAAAGGTCTGGTGGTAAGAAAAGCTGCTTCTAGGAGGTTGTCAAGTGTTTTCGCTCGACGATTCCATTCTTGGGTGGTTGGTTTGGCCCTTGTTCCTGTAACTCGAATCCTAGCCTGGTATATCCCATTTTAATTTTACACCATTGTGAACCTTACGCCTTTTTTACTCTCTGATCGAGGTTCTGGGCATTGAAAAATCTTCTTAAACTAAATCACACGTGTATATCTTGATATTTAAGAGATATACAGTCAAGAAAATCAAGGGCAATGGTGATATATATGCGGATTAGACACCAAAAAAAACACTCAACAAATGGCTACAATTTAAGGAATGTGTTTAGTGAAGGCATCAGATTCCTAATTGATGGAGAAAAGTTCTGGTGGTAAGAAAAGCTGCTTCTAGGAGGTTGTCAAGTGTTTTCGCTCGACGATTCCATTCTTGGGTGGTTGGTTTGGCCCTTGTTCCTGTAACTCGAATCCTAACCTGGTATATCCCATTTTAATTTTACACCATTGTGAAACTTACGCCTTTTTTACTCTCTGATCGAGGTTCTCGGCATTGAAAAATCTTCGTAAACTAAATCACACGTGTATATGTTGACATTTAAGAGATATACAGTCAAGAAAATCAAGGGCAATGGTGATATATATGCGGATTTGACACCAAAAAAAACACTCAACAAATGGCTACAATTTAAGGAATGTGTTTAGTGACGGCATTAGATTCCTAATTGATGGAGAAAGGTCTGGTGGCAAGAAAAGCTGCTTCTAGGAGGTTGTCAAGTGTTTTCGCTCGATGATTCCATTCTTGGGTGGTTGGTTTGGCCCTTGTTCCTATAACTCGAATCCTAGCCTGGTATATCCCATTTTAATTTTACAGCATTGTGAAACTTACGCCTTTTTTACTCTCTGATTGAGGTTCTCGGCATTGAAAAATCTTCGTAAACTAAATCACACGTGTATATGTTGACATTTAAGAGATATACAGTCAAGAAAATCAAGGGCAACGGTGATATATATGTGGATTAGACACCAAAAAAAAAACTGCTTCTAGGAGGTTGTCAAGTGTTTTCGCTCGACGATTCCATTCTTGGGTGGTTGGTTTGGCCCTTGTTCCTGTAACTCCAATCCTAGCCTGGTATATCCCATTTTAATTTTACACCATTGTGAACCTTACGCCTTTTTTACTCTCTGATCGAGGTTCTCGGCAATGAAAAATCTTCGTAAACTAAATCACATGCCTATATGTTGATATTTAAGAGATATACAGTCAAGAAAATCAAGGGCAATGGTGATATATATGCGGATTAGACACAAAAAAAACACTCAACAAATGGCTACAATTTAAGGAATGTGTTTAGTGACGACATCAGATTCCTAATTGATGGAGAAAGATCTGGTGGTAAGAAAAGCTGTTTCTAGGAGGTTGTCAACTTTTTTCGCTCGACGATTCCATTCTTGGGTGGTTGGTTTGGCGCTTGTTCTTGTAACTCGAATCCTAGCCCGGTATATCCCATTTTAATTTTACACCATTGTGAACCTTACGCCTTTTTTACTCTCGGATCGAGGTTCTCGGCATTGAAAAATCTTCGTAAACTAAATAACACGTGTATATGTTGATATTTAAGAGATATACAGTCAAGCAAATCATGGGCAATGATGATATATATGCGAATTAGACACAATAAAAAAACACTCAACAAATGGCTACAATTTAAGGAATGTGTTTAGTGACAGCATCAGATTCCTAATTGATGGAGAAAGGTTTTGGTGGTAAGAAAAGCTACTTCTAGGAGGTTGTCAAGTGTTTTCGCTCGACGATTCCATTCTTGGGTGGTTGGTTTGGCCCTTGTTCTTGTATCTCGAATCCTAGCCCGGTATATCCCACTTTAATTTTACACCATTGTGAACCTTACGCCTTTTTTACTCTCTGACTGAGGTTTTCGGCATTGAAAAATCTTCGTAAACTAAATCACACGTGTATATGTTGACATTTAAGAGATATACAGTCAAGAAAATTTAAGGGCAATGGTGATATATATGCGGATTTGACACCAAAAAAAACACTCAACAAATGGCTACAATTTAAGGAATGTGTTTAGTGACGGCATTAGATTCCTAATTGATGGAGAAAGGTCTGGTGGCAAGAAAAGCTGCTTCTAGGAGGTTGTCAAGTGTTTTCGCTCGATGATTCCATTCTTGGGTGGTTGGTTTGGCCCTTGTTCCTATAACTCGAATCCTTGCCTGGTATATCCCATTTTAATTTTACACCATTGTGAAACTTACGGCTTTTTTACTCTCTGATTGAGGTTCTCGGCATTGAAAAATCATCGTAAACTAAATCACACGTGTATATGTTGACATTCAAGAGATATACAGTCAAGAAAATCAAGGGCAACGGTGATATATATGCGGATTAGACACCAAAAACAAAACTGCTTCTAGGAGGTTGTCAAGTGTTTTCGCTCGACGATTCCATTCTTGGGTGGTTGGTTTGGCCCTTGTTCCTGTAACTCAAATCCTAGCCTGGTATATCCCATTTTAATTTTACACCATTGTGAACCTTACGCCTTTTTTACTCTCTGATCGAGGTTCTCGGCAATGAAAAGTCTTCGTAAACTAAATCACATGCCTATATGTTGATATTTAAGAGATATACAGTCAAGAAAATCAAGGGCAATGGTGATATATATGCGGATTAGACACAAAAAAAACACTCAACAAATGGCTACAATTTAAGGAATGTGTTTAGTGACGGCATTAGATTCCTAATTGATGGAGAAAGGTCTGGTGGCAAGAAAAGCTGCTTCTCGGAGGTTGTCAAGTGTTTTTGCTCGACGATTCCATTCTTGGGAGGTTGGTTTGGCCCTTTTTCCTATAACTCGGATCCGAGCCCGGTATATCCCATTTTAATTTTACACCATTGTGAACCTTACGCCTTTTTAACTCTCTGATCGAGGTTCTCGGTATTGAAAAATCTTCGTAAACTAAATCACACGTGTATATGTTGACATTTAAGAGATATACAGTCAAGAAAATCAAGGGCAATGATGATATATATGCGAATTAGACACACAAAAAAAAACACTCAACAAAGGGCTACAATTTGAGGAATGTGTTTAGTGATGGCATCAGATTCCTAATTGATGGAGAAAGGTTCTGGTGGTAAGAAAAGCTGCTTCTAGGAGGTTGTCAAGTGTTTTCGCTCGATGATTCCATTCTTGGGTGGTTGGTTTGGCCCTTGTTCCTGTAATTCGAATCCTAGCCTGGTATATCCCATTTTAATTTTACACCATTGTGAAACTTACGCCTTTTTTGCTCTCTGATCGAGGTTCTCGGTATTGAAAAATCTTCGTAAACTAAATCACACGTGTATATGTTGACATTTAAGAGATATACAGTCAAGAAAATCAAGGGCAATGGCTATATATATGCGGATTAGACACCAAAAAAAAAACACTAAACAAACGGCTACAATTTAAGGAATGTGCTTAGTGACGGCATTAGATTCCTAATTGATGGAGAAAGGTCTGGTGGCAAGAAAAGCTGCATCTAGGAGGTTGTCAAGTGTTTTCGCTCGACGATTCCATTCTTGGATGGTTGGTTTGGCCCTTGTTCCTGTAACTCGAATCCTAGCCCGGTATATCCCATTTTAATTTTACACCATTGTGAACCTTACGCCTTTTTTACTCTCTGATCGAGTTTCTCGGCATTGAAAAATCTTAGTAAACTAAATCACACGTGTATATCTTGATATTTAAGAGATATACAGTCAAGAAAATCAAGGGCAATGGTAATATATATGCGGATTAGACACCAAGAAAACACTCAGCAAATGGCTACAATTTAAGGAATGTGTTTAGTGACGGCATCAGATTCCTAATTGATGGAGAAAGGTCTGGTGGCAAGAAAAGCTGCTTCTAGGTGGTTGTCAAGTGTTTTCGCTCGACGATTCCATTCTTGGGTGGTTGGTTTGGCCCTTGTTCCTGTAACTCGAATCCTATCCCGGTATATCCCATTTTAATTTTACATCATTGTGAACCTTACGTTTTTTTACTGTAGGTCCCCTTGATGTATGGATCTTTCACAGAATTGTCTATCCAATCAAAAGTGCGAAATCCTCTTGATCAGAATATAGCTGAAAACGAGTAGAAACAGAAATCAGTAATTCACTTTCAAACCAGGTTTCTATTGATTATCAATCTCACAAGAATTACAATCAATCTAAACCCTAACCACACAAATTTCGTCCTAGCCTATGCTCTTACGAAATTACTCTCTCAAATATTGTTTTGGCTGATTAACCTAAACCCTAAAGCCTAATCTTGTTTATATAACACAAGGTTTGCTACTTGGGCTAAGTTTTCCTACTTGGGCAAAGCCCAATTCGTCCACCTAGACCCAACTGGGTTTTGTTTAGCCCAAACTCTATTATCTCACTAATACAAAGCTAAACCCACTAACCGTTTATCGTTTAACTAATTACAAGATATCCAAAGACCAAATCTAAGCTGTTGTCACAAACATGCACCAACAAACTCCCCCTTGACAATAGCTTCATAAAATAACTTTGTCTTCAGTCATCTTGCAATCTTCATGTAGTCTTGCACTGTCTTTGGTCTTTGGATAGCTTCAGCTTCAATAGCTTCTGTCAGCAACAGACTCCCCCTAAGCTGATGCATCCAATCACCAAATCTTCAAAAACTTTAACGTTTGAGTAAACTCCAGTTCAGCATTTGTAAAGCAATCTTCAATCTCTTCAACTTTGTCTACAATGTATAAAGGAGGTTCTACCATGCATCCAACCAAACTCTCACCTTCACAGCAACTTCTCAGCAACATACTGCTTCAATCTGTATACTATAAAACAAACATCTTGAGAAACCATAAGAATTTTTCAACAACGTTAAATAAATTATTATTATTCAAGATATTATATCACAGATTAAGCATTCTCAATTCATTACCAACACGCAAAAACTTTTTGTTCAACACACAAGAACCTCATGATTTTAAAATTTTGAACTCACTTTTTAACACCGTCTCCCCCTATCAGTAACAATTCCTCCAAGAATAACAGTTTTCCGTACGTTAAGAATTTTAAACAGAAAAAGACACTATTTTTGGATTTTTTATATTTTTCTGAAAGCAAGTAAATACAAAAGCAATAAACACTCTATTTTTGTGAGAATCACTGGTAAGAAGATCATATCAGCAAAATCAAACTGTTTTCACACTATTATATAATTCTTTATTTAATTTTTCGTGAAAAGCAGTCCAAGACGATTACCAGTATGTTTGTCCACTTAAACAAAATGCATGAACATTTCATGTACCATTACCGTATGATACGTTAAGGTAATTTTATTACTGATATACTAGTGTGTCCCACTTCAGGATATACCCCCGCGATCATGGTATGCACAAAGATTCATCGTAGTAGATGAGTATACTGAATTCATCCGTTTTGTTTTTCAACGTTTAGATAATTGGTGATCAGGTCAGTACTTCCGTACAGCAAAGAGACCAAAATATCTAACGAGGGCTATGACAAATACCATTTTTTGGTACGATTTATGCATTTTGCACTTTTTGAATAACTCTCTAGGAGAGCTTCTTCATTTATGGGATTTGACATTTTTTGCTCTTTTAAGATATCTTGGTTGTGCCTAGGTCAGCATGTATCTGGATGCAGCCGAAGGACAACCCTGATATCCCCAGATGAAATAACAGTATAAAGACCCAAAACCTCAGATTTTGGTAATCTATCAAAAAAAAATTTTAAGGTCATTAAACCATACACCACTGATGTGTTCCCCACTCATACACAGTTCATTTAGGTTTATATCACATTGGTAAGTTGATTATTTCATGCTTTTTGCCTACTGATACATCATATGATGAAGCTGCTATCACACTTAAGCAATTTAATTCAGTTTGAGTGTGACAGTCTAACTTGCTGATGTACTATCATTTCTTCTTTTACACACAGTGATAACTCAATTTTAATTTTATAATTTTTTTTTTATTTTTGATTTTTCAATGTTTTTGTATTTTTTATTTTTAAGAAAGCAGTAAACTATTTACAAAATTCTTATGAAAAACCAGTTATTCAGGATTCCTCATCCCGTTGAGTTCGACTAAATGTTCAAAGCGAGCCCTGTCAAAAGCTTTAGTATAAAGATCTGCCAGGTTATCTTGTGTGTCGACTCAGCACTTTGAACTTCAATTTAAATCATTTAATATATATATACCAACAATCTCACATCCCCCGTCCTGTGCCTAGAGCAGCCACTATCAACATAAGTTGATAATCCTCCTTAGCAGCTCCTACACACACCAACTAATAAATTAGTTAGATTGGGGGACCCAAGCCTTAATGGTCTTGGGTCGTCCAAATTCACCAACCACTTGAACATCCATCTAATATCCATTACTCCTAACTGGAGTCTTGGATCTCAGACCTGTTGATGGAATTTGATTTTGATTTCCACTAGGTCTTTGGTCCTGAGGGTTCCTATATGTGTTTGGACTATTTGACCTTTGGAAATTTTGATTTTGGTACCTTGAATTTTGATTCCAAGAAGCATGAATATTGTAATTTCTAAAGCCATTGTTATAAAAAGTTCGACCACCATTATTTTGGTATCGATTTTGATATTGACCTTGACTTCTGAAATTATTAGAATTATTATTGTTCATTCTTGGTGAACTGCTTCTAGGTCTCTCATATCTGCCTGGTGGAGATCTAGGCTGAAATCTTGGTTGATTTCTTTGAAAACGAGGAACTTGTGCAGTTCCTTTTTCAGCCTTATCTTTACCAACAGCAACATTCTCTGGTTGCTTAGCAGCAGATTTCTTTGGAGAATTTGCAACTTTCTCCTCATTATCACCTTTCTTCTCAGGTGATTTCCCTCTCTGTTTCTCACTAATTTGTGCTTCACTCTTTTTGTTAGGACAGCAGCTAGCTACATGTCCCTTTATGTGACACCTGAAGCACGATCTCCTTTTCAAAGACTTCTTAGCTGGAGTCTTTGAGGTAGATCCCTCATCAGATAATGATGCCTTTGAAGAATTTTGTTCAGTTTGCTTGGATTCAGATATTTCTTTGTTTTTATTTTTAGCAAACTCTACATTTGATTCATGGGTGGTTGGTTTGGCCCTCGTTCCTGTAACTCGAATCCTAGCCCGGTATATCCCATTTTAATTTTACACCATTGTAAACCTTACACCTTTTTTACTCTCTGATCGAGGTTCTCGGCATTGAAAAATCTTCGTAAACTAAATCACACGTGTATATGTTGAAATTTAAGAGATATACAGTCAAGAAAATCAAGGGCAATGGTGATATATACGCGGATTAGACACCAAAAAAAAGATTACTCAACAAATGGCTACAATTTAAGGAATATGTTTAGTGACGGCATCAGATTCCTAATTGATGGAGAAAGGTCTGGTGGCAAGAAAAGCTGCTTCTAGGATGTTGTCAAGTGTTTTCGCTAGACGATTCCATTCTTGGGTGGTTGGTTTGGCCCTTGTTCCTGTAACTCGAATCCTAGCCCGGTATATCCCATTTTAATTTTAGACCATTGTGAACCTTACGCCTTTTTTACTCTCTGATCGAGGTTCTCGGTGTTGAAAAATCTTCGTAAACTAAATCACACATATATATGTTGACATTTAAGAGATATACAGTCAAGAAAATCAAGGGCAATGGTGATATATTTGCGGATTAGAAACAAAAAAAAAAAAAACACTCAACAAATGGCTAAAATTTAAGGAATGTGTTTAGTGACGGCATTAGATTCCTAATTGATGGAGAAAGGTCTGGTAGTAAGAAACGCTGCTTCTAGGAGGTTGTCAAGTGTTTTCGCTCTACGATTCCATTCTTGGGTTGTTGGTTTGGCCCTTGTTCCTGTAACTCGAATCCGAGCCCGGTATATCCCATTTTAATTTTACACCATTATGAACCTTACGCCTTTTTTACTCTCTGATCGAGTTTCTCGGCATTGAAAAATCTTAGTAAACTAAATCACACGTGTATATCTTGATATTTAAGAGATATACAGTCAAGAAAATCAAGGGCAATGGTAATATATATGCGGATTAGACACCAAGAAAACACTCAGCAAATGGCTACAATTTAAGGAATGTGTTTAGTGACGGCATCAGATTCCTAATTGATGGAGAAAGGTCTGGTGGCAAGAAAAGCTGCTTCTAGGTGGTTGTCAAGTGTTTTCGCTCGACGATTCCATTCTTGGGTGGTTGGTTTGGCCCTTGTTCCTGTAACTCGAATCCTATCCCGGTATATCCCATTTTAATTTTACATCATTGTGAACCTTACGTTTTTTTACTGTAGGTCCCCTTGATGTATGGATCTTTCACAGAATTGTCTATCCAATCAAAAGTGCGAAATCCTCTTGATCAGAATATAGCTGAAAACGAGTAGAAACAGAAATCAGTAATTCACTTTCAAACCAGGTTTCTATTGATTATCAATCTCACAAGAATTACAATCAATCTAAACCCTAACCACACAAATTTCGTCCTAGCCTATGCTCTTACGAAATTACTCTCTCAAATATTGTTTTGGCTGATTAACCTAAACCCTAAAGCCTAATCTTGTTTATATAACACAAGGTTTGCTACTTGGGCTAAGTTTTCCTACTTGGGCAAAGCCCAATTCGTCCACCTAGACCCAACTGGGTTTTGTTTAGCCCAAACTCTATTATCTCACTAATACAAAGCTAAACCCACTAACCGTTTATCGTTTAACTAATTACAAGATATCCAAAGACCAAATCTAAGCTGTTGTCACAAACATGCACCAACAAACTCCCCCTTGACAATAGCTTCATAAAATAACTTTGTCTTCAGTCATCTTGCAATCTTCATGTAGTCTTGCACTGTCTTTGGTCTTTGGATAGCTTCAGCTTCAATAGCTTCTGTCAGCAACAGACTCCCCCTAAGCTGATGCATCCAATCACCAAATCTTCAAAAACTTTAACGTTTGAGTAAACTCCAGTTCAGCATTTGTAAAGCAATCTTCAATCTCTTCAACTTTGTCTACAATGTATAAAGGAGGTTCTACCATGCATCCAACCAAACTCTCACCTTCACAGCAACTTCTCAGCAACATACTGCTTCAATCTGTATACTATAAAACAAACATCTTGAGAAACCATAAGAATTTTTCAACAACGTTAAATAAATTATTATTATTCAAGATATTATATCACAGATTAAGCATTCTCAATTCATTACCAACACGCAAAAACTTTTTGTTCAACACACAAGAACCTCATGATTTTAAAATTTTGAACTCACTTTTTAACACCGTCTCCCCCTATCAGTAACAATTCCTCCAAGAATAACAGTTTTCCGTACGTTAAGAATTTTAAACAGAAAAAGACACTATTTTTGGATTTTTTATATTTTTCTGAAAGCAAGTAAATACAAAAGCAATACACTCTATTTTTGTGAGAATCACTGGTAAGAAGATCATATCAGCAAAATCAAACTGTTTTCACACTATTATATAATTCTTTATTTAATTTTTCGTGAAAAGCAGTCCAAGACGATTACCAGTATGTTTGTCCACTTAAACAAAATGCATGAACATTTCATGTACCATTACCGTATGATACGTTAAGGTAATTTTATTACTGATATACTAGTGTGTCCCACTTCAGGATATACCCCCGCGATCATGGTATGCACAAAGATTCATCGTAGTAGATGAGTATACTGAATTCATCCGTTTTGTTTTTCAACGTTTAGATAATTGGTGATCAGGTCAGTACTTCCGTACAGCAAAGAGACCAAAATATCTAACGAGGGCTATGACAAATACCATTTTTTGGTACGATTTATGCATTTTGCACTTTTTGAATAACTCTCTAGGAGAGCTTCTTCATTTATGGGATTTGACATTTTTTGCTCTTTTAAGATATCTTGGTTGTGCCTAGGTCAGCATGTATCTGGATGCAGCCGAAGGACAACCCTGATATCCCCAGATGAAATAACAGTATAAAGACCCAAAACCTCAGATTTTGGTAATCTATCAAAAAAAAAATTTAAGGTCATTAAACCATACACCACTGATGTGTTCCCTACTCATACACAGTTCATTTAGGTTTATATCACATTGGTAAGTTGATTATTTCATGCTTTTTGCCTACTGATACATCATATGATGAAGCTGCTATCACACTTAAGCAATTTAATTCAGTTTGAGTGTGACAGTCTAACTTGCTGATGTACTATCATTTCTTCTTTTACACACAGTGATAACTCAATTTTAATTTTATAATTTTTTTTTTATTTTTGATTTTTCAATGTTTTTGTATTTTTTATTTTTAAGAAAGCAGTAAACTATTTACAAAATTCTTATGAAAAACCAGTTATTCAGGATTTCTCATCCCGTTGAGTTCGACTAAATGTTCAAAGCGAGCCCTGTCAAAAGCTTTAGTATAAAGATCTGCCAGGTTATCTTGTGTGTCGACTCAGCACTTTGAACTTCAATTTAAATCATTTAATATATATATACCAACAATCTCACATCCCCCGTCCTGTGCCTAGAGCAGCCACTATCAACATAAGTTGATAATCCTCCTTAGCAGCTCCTACACACACCAACTAATAAATTAGTTAGATTGGGGGACCCAAGCCTTAATGGTCTTGGGTCGTCCAAATTCACCAACCACTTGAACATCCATCTAATATCCATTACTCCTAACTGGAGTCTTGGATCTCAGACCTGTTGATGGAATTTGATTTTGATTTCCACTAGGTCTTTGGTCCTGAGGGTTCCTATATGTGTTTGGACTATTTGACCTTTGGAAATTTTGATTTTGGTACCTTGAATTTTGATTCCAAGAAGCATGAATATTGTAATTTCTAAAGCCATTGTTATAAAAAGTTCGACCACCATTATTTTGGTATCGATTTTGATATTGACCTTGACTTCTGAAATTATTAGAATTATTATTGTTCATTCTTGGTGAACTGCTTCTAGGTCTCTCATATCTGCCTGGTGGAGATCTAGGCTGAAATCTTGGTTGATTTCTTTGAAAACGAGGAACTTGTGCAGTTCCTTTTTCAGCCTTATCTTTACCAACAGCAACATTCTCTGGTTGCTTAGCAGCAGATTTCTTTGGAGAATTTGCAACTTTCTCCTCATTATCACCTTTCTTCTCAGGTGATTTCCCTCTCTGTTTCTCACTAATTTGTGCTTCACTCTTTTTGTTAGGACAGCAGCTAGCTACATGTCCCTTTATGTGACACCTGAAGCACGATCTCCTTTTCAAAGACTTCTTAGCTGGAGTCTTTGAGGTAGATCCCTCATCAGATAATGATGCCTTTGAAGAATTTTGTTCAGTTTGCTTGGATTCAGATATTTCTTTGTTTTTATTTTTAGCAAACTCTACATTTGATTCATGGGTGGTTGGTTTGGCCCTCGTTCCTGTAACTCGAATCCTAGCCCGGTATATCCCATTTTAATTTTACACCATTGTAAACCTTACACCTTTTTTACTCTCTGATCGAGGTTCTCGGCATTGAAAAATCTTCGTAAACTAAATCACACGTGTATATGTTGAAATTTAAGAGATATACAGTCAAGAAAATCAAGGGCAATGGTGATATATACGCGGATTAGACACCAAAAAAAAAGATTACTCAACAAATGGCTACAATTTAAGGAATATGTTTAGTGACGGCATCAGATTCCTAATTGATGGAGAAAGGTCTGGTGGCAAGAAAAGCTGCTTCTAGGATGTTGTCAAGTGTTTTCGCTAGACGATTCCATTCTTGGGTGGTTGGTTTGGCCCTTGTTCCTGTAACTCGAATCCTAGCCCGGTATATCCCATTTTAATTTTAGACCATTGTGAACCTTACGCCTTTTTTACTCTCTGATCGAGGTTCTCAGTGTTGAAAAATCTTCGTAAACTAAATCACACATATATATGTTGACATTTAAGAGATATACAGTCAAGAAAATCAAGGGCAATGGTGATATATTTGCGGATTAGAAACAAAAAAAAAAAAAAACACTCAACAAATGGCTAAAATTTAAGGAATGTGTTTAGTGACGGCATTAGATTCCTAATTGATGGAGAAAGGTCTGGTAGTAAGAAACGCTGCTTCTAGGAGGTTGTCAAGTGTTTTCGCTCTACGATTCCATTCTTGGGTTGTTGGTTTGGCCCTTGTTCCTGTAACTCGAATCCGAGCCCGGTATATCCTATTTTAATTTTACACCATTATGAACCTTACGCCTTTTTTACTCTCTGATCGAGTTTCTCGGCATTGAAAAATCTTAGTAAACTAAATCACACGTGTATATCTTGATATTTAAGAGATATACAGTCAAGAAAATCAAGGGCAATGGTAATATATATGCGGATTAGACACCAAGAAAACACTCAGCAAATGGCTACAATTTAAGGAATGTGTTTAGTGACGGCATCAGATTCCTAATTGATGGAGAAAGGTCTGGTGGCAAGAAAAGCTGCTTCTAGGTGGTTGTCAAGTGTTTTCGCTCGACGATTCCATTCTTGGGTGGTTGGTTTGGCCCTTGTTCCTGTAACTCGAATCCTAGCCCGGTATATCCCATTTTAATTTTACATCATTGTGAACCTTACGTTTTTTTACTGTAGGTCCCCTTGATGTATGGATCTTTCACAGAATTGTCTATCCAATCAAAAGTGTGAAATCCTCTTGATCAGAATATAGCTGAAAACGAGTAGAAACAGAAATCAGTAATTCACTTTCAAACCAGGTTTCTATTGATTATCAATCTCACAAGAATTACAATCAATCTAAACCCTAACCACACAAATTTCGTCCTAGCCTATGCTCTTACGAAATTACTCTCTCAAATATTGTTTTGGCTGATTAACCTAAACCCTAAAGCCTAATCTTGTTTATATAACACAAGGTTTGCTACTTGGGCTAAGTTTTCCTACTTGGGCAAAGCCCAATTCGTCCACCTAGACCCAACTGGGTTTTGTTTAGCCCAAACTCTATTATCTCACTAATACAAAGCTAAACCCACTAACCGTTTATCGTTTAACTAATTACAAGATATCCAAAGACCAAATCTAAGCTGTTGTCACAAACATGCACCAACAAACTCCCCCTTGACAATAGCTTCATAAAATAACTTTGTCTTCAGTCATCTTGCAATCTTCATGTAGTCTTGCACTGTCTTTGGTCTTTGGATAGCTTCAGCTTCAATAGCTTCTGTCAGCAACAGACTCCCCCTAAGCTGATGCATCCAATCACCAAATCTTCAAAAACTTTAACGTTTGAGTAAACTCCAGTTCAGCATTTGTAAAGCAATCTTCAATCTCTTCAACTTTGTCTACAATGTATAAAGGAGGTTCTACCATGCATCCAACCAAACTCTCACCTTCACAGCAACTTCTCAGCAACATACTGCTTCAATCTGTATACTATAAAACAAACATCTTGAGAAACCATAAGAATTTTTCAACAACGTTAAATAAATTATTATTATTCAAGATATTATATCACAGATTAAGCATTCTCAATTCATTACCAACACGCAAAAACTTTTTGTTCAACACACAAGAACCTCATGATTTTAAAATTTTGAACTCACTTTTTAACACCGTCTCCCCCTATCAGTAACAATTCCTCCAAGAATAACAGTTTTACGTACGTTAAGAATTTTAAACAGAAAAAGACACTATTTTTGGATTTTTTATATTTTTCTGAAAGCAAGTAAATACAAAAGCAATAAACACTCTATTTTTGTGAGAATCACTGGTAAGAAGATCATATCAGCAAAATCAAACTGTTTTCACACTATTATATAATTCTTTATTTAATTTTTCGTGAAAAGCAGTCCAAGACGATTACCAGTATGTTTGTCCACTTAAACAAAATGCATGAACATTTCATGTACCATTACCGTATGATACGTTAAGGTAATTTTATTACTGATATACTAGTGTGTCCCACTTCAGGATATACCCCCGCGATCATGGTATGCACAAAGATTCATCGTAGTAGATGAGTATACTGAATTCATCCGTTTTGTTTTTCAACGTTTAGATAATTGGTGATCAGGTCAGTACTTCCGTACAGCAAAGAGACCAAAATATCTAACGAGGGCTATGACAAATACCATTTTTTGGTACGATTTATGCATTTTGCACTTTTTGAATAACTCTCTAGGAGAGCTTCTTCATTTATGGGATTTGACATTTTTTGCTCTTTTAAGATATCTTGGTTGTGCCTAGGTCAGCATGTATCTGGATGCAGCCGAAGGACAACCCTGATATCCCCAGATGAAATAACAGTATAAAGACCCAAAACCTCAGATTTTGGTAATCTATCAAAAAAAAATTTTAAGGTCATTAAACCATACACCACTGATGTGTTCCCTACTCATACACAGTTCATTTAGGTTTATATCACATTGGTAAGTTGATTATTTCATGCTTTTTGCCTACTGATACATCATATGATGAAGCTGCTATCACACTTAAGCAATTTAATTCAGTTTGAGTGTGACAGTCTAACTTGCTGATGTACTATCATTTCTTCTTTTACACACAGTGTTAACTCAATTTTAATTTTATAATTTTTTTTTTATTTTTGATTTTTCAATGTTTTTGTATTTTTTATTTTTAAGAAAGCAGTAAACTATTTACAAAATTCTTATGAAAAACCAGTTATTCAGGATTCCTCATCCCGTTGAGTTCGACTAAATGTTCAAAGCGAGCCCTGTCAAAAGCTTTAGTATAAAGATCTGCCAGGTTATCTTGTGTGTCGACTCAGCACTTTGAACTTCAATTTAAATCATTTAATATATATATACCAACAATCTCACATCCCCCGTCCTGTGCCTAGAGCAGCCACTATCAACATAAGTTGATAATCCTCCTTAGCAGCTCCTACACACACCAACTAATAAATTAGTTAGATTGGGGGACCCAAGCCTTAATGGTCTTGGGTCGTCCAAATTCACCAACCACTTGAACATCCATCTAATATCCATTACTCCTAACTGGAGTCTTGGATCTCAGACCTGTTGATGGAATTTGATTTTGATTTCCACTAGGTCTTTGGTCCTGAGGGTTCCTATATGTGTTTGGACTATTTGACCTTTGGAAATTTTGATTTTGGTACCTTGAATTTTGATTCCAAGAAGCATGAATATTGTAATTTCTAAAGCCATTGTTATAAAAAGTTCGACCACCATTATTTTAGTATCGATTTTGATATTGACCTTGACTTCTGAAATTATTAGAATTATTATTGTTCATTCTTGGTGAACTGCTTCTAGGTCTCTCATATCTGCCTGGTGGAGATCTAGGCTGAAATCTTGGTTGATTTCTTTGAAAACGAGGAACTTGTGCAGTTCCTTTTTCAGCCTTATCTTTACCAACAGCAACATTCTCTGGTTGCTTAGCAGCAGATTTCTTTGGAGAATTTGCAACTTTCTCCTCATTATCACCTTTCTTCTCAGGTGATTTCCCTCTCTGTTTCTCACTAATTTGTGCTTCACTCTTTTTGTTAGGACAGCAGCTAGCTACATGTCCCTTTATGTGACACCTGAAGCACGATCTCCTTTTCAAAGACTTCTTAGCTGGAGTCTTTGAGGTAGATCCCTCATCAGATAATGATGCCTTTGAAGAATTTTGTTCAGTTTGCTTGGATTCAGATATTTCTTTGTTTTTATTTTTAGCAAACTCTACATTTGATTCATTTTCAATAACAGTGGTTTCATTTTTCATATCACTACCTTGAACAAAATTAATCTTTTTAACAAAAGTTTGATTTTTTCCCTTAGGAGGTGAATTTTTCTTTTTCAAAGGTTCCCTGTTATTGTTCTTCTTAGCATCATCACTCTCAGACCCCTCACTTTGACTTGATGTGGATGCGAAACTACTTGGTGCAGTTGACATAAAGTTTATTAGCTCATCTTCATCAGGCAGGAATGAATAGTCATGACTAAGAGGAGGTGGAACTTCATTAAAGCCCTGGAAGCCCACACTAGTCTTGTCATTACTCTTCTTTAACCCACCCATCATGTGTTTCATAACAAAAGAAGAATCTCTGAATTGACTTAATTTCTTTTCAAGTTCAACAATTTTGAGTTGTGCATCTGACAACTCTTTGCATTTTTCAGAAATCTCTTTTGTTTTCTCAGCCATCATGTCATGAGCTAAATCTATTACTTGGAGTTTTTCATTTAATTTGCAGGTTACAGCTTCAATTTCACTTTCATAACCTTTTATTTTCTTCAAGTATAGTGATTCGTTTCTTTTGGCAAAAAAAAAATTGATTCTTTAGTGGTAGACATTTGGCTTACCAAACTTTGGTTTTGTGTTGTCAACCTATCAACCTCACCCTGTAGTTCACGACATTTTAAGCACACAGAATTAGACTGTACCTCTTCCTCATGAACTTCTGTATTTTCATCAGCAACAACCTGTTCAGCTTCACTCTCTTT
>JARYGA010046733.1:0-18222 GCA_030545235.1 Helianthus tuberosus
CCATCAAAGATGAACAAGACGTAATCCTGTAATTTCTCTTTAACGAACATTTTTCAGAAATGAAAAATGAACAGAGTTATTCTCAACAGGCATTCTTTAGAAACAAAAAATGAACAGAATAGTCATTTTCCACAACCTCTTCAGAAACAAAAATGAACAGAATAGTCATTTTACATCTTCAGAAACAAAAATGAACAGAATAGTCATTTTACATCTTCAGAAACAAAAATGAACAGAATAGTCATTTTACATCTTCAGAAACAAAAATGAACGGAATAGTCATTTTACATCTTCAGAAACAAAAATGAACGGAATAGTCATTTTACATCTTCAGAAACAAGAATGAACGGAATAGTCATTTTACATCTTCAGAAACAAAAATGAACGGAATAGTCATTTTACATCTTCAGAAACAAAAATGAACGGAATAGTCATTTTACATCTTCAGAAACAAAAATGAACGGAATAGTCATTTTACATCTTCAGAAACAAAAATGAACGGAATAGTCATTTTACATCTTCAGAAACAAAAATGAACGGAATAGTCATTTTACATCTTCAGAAACAAAAATGAACGGAATAGTCATTTTACATCTTCTGAAACAAAAATGAACGGAATAGACTCTAGACACATGACAAAATTCACTGTGGTTTCGGTGCACTGAATTTCATAATTATGTATGCATCCATAATTCCGCAATTCCTTGCATAGTCCGCACAATTTGTCTGAAATGTGAAGGGGAGGAAAAATCAAACCTGATGATGAGTGTGACTAAACTACCATAGGGTCCTTTTAATTAGATCGACAAAGGATCCTTTTAAATTAGGCCACCAAGGAGTCCTTTCAGCTATATCATCACATGATATTCCTAACCAGATTTTTGGATCAATCTGTTTACCTAGACCTCTCAGGGTCTAATTATGGAATGGTACAATATAATCCAAGGGTCTTTACTATTACGTACAAGCCCGTTGAGGATTTAATATAGCACCCAAAGATATGGAAGATTCTACGAGGATTTGGATGACAAGAATTTGGATCACACAAAAACATAAAAGGGAACACATAAGCACATAATCACATAATTGTTTAACTTGGTTATTAATTTGTTATCTTTGGACGCGGATACTCAAAGTACACCAGGAATCCAATTCGTGGATTTCATTTGGTACTTTAATCATTTTCAAGAATCTATCTATGAAGATAGGAAGATCTAAATAAGAATTCGGCTTTGTCCTTATTGAATTGTAATGTACGTATTAAGGCATACGAATAATTCAATTAAGGGCTCCGATTTGAGTGATATTTATCCACAAGGATCTGATTATGAGGATAGAAAGATCCTTCATGGATTTTGGAATTTGTGTAACGAGAGGTGCTTCGACACCTTGCACTAGGCGTGCTTAAGTCGATACACAAGGTATAAAGTTTATGAGGTTGAGGCGCTAGATATGCCAAGGCGACATATGAAGCAGAACTTGAAGGTTAAGCAGCAACAGGGTTTGCAACTGCCTTGCTTTGAACAGCAAAGCAACACATGTTAACCAAATGTCTCCATCGTACACCGTGGGTACATTTGTAACAGGGTATTTGATTTGGATGATGACGGTTGCATTGATTTCTCCAAGGAGCGGTTCCCTTGCACGGCTTTATCCCTGAGATGAGTCATGGTGATAGCTAAATCAACGGTCTTCTGGAGTACGACGCCTATTTGTTGGGCAATTGTAGCACCTGGTTCGGACATTGTCGTTGCGATGAAGAAGCATCTTGAAGATAACAAAAGGTATAAGAGGAAACAAGCGAAAGATAGTCAAAAGAAAATGACAAGGCATTTAGATTGTGACCATTTGTTTGTTACCAAAGGCAAACAAATGAGACAGTGACTAATCAAAGTAAGCGGGTCAAAAATAATGTATCGCGAAGACATGCTCTTCTATAAGTGAACACTCATCCCAAGAATTCCCAGGTAAGCACAACTGGTCTCGCGTCTGATGAGATGTATACGAAGTGCTTGCCTAGACAGAAAACTCAGAATACAGGCATTCACCCTTCCAGTTTGCACGTGTTCACATTATTTAAAACCCAAAACCTTGACGAGATTTTTGAAAACTCAAAGGGTTCAAAACCTTATAATAGAGGGTTCAAAACCTAGTAATCAATCATCCTAGAACAGATGATTAGTTTTCAAAGCGGTTTTGAAATTTATGTTCTTGTTGTGGTAGTCGCCTAAGGATAGGTGACGGTATTGTTTTATGACTAAACGTAAGTAAACTCGCGTTAGGGTCCTAAGAAAGTTATAGACTAGGTCAAAGCATTACTAATAACCTAATTCCCTATAACCATTGGCTCTGATACCATCTTTTCTGTCACACCCCGACCACGTGGAACATACAAAACATGGCGGAAATGTCGGGGAGTGTTGTAACAGAATTAATTGTTTCAAATCTATGGCAATTGAAGTTTCGTTTTATTGATTAAAAGTGTTACAATGTCTTATGTAACACCTGTGTCATTTCAACCATCAAACAAATGCCAAACCAATGAAATATTGTATTTCATACTTTGGACTTGTATAAATATGTGTATCTTTTGCACATATCAACTCTTGTTCGATTTCAAACTCTAAATCGCTTTCTGGAAGGTTATACGCGCACTAATGCGTAAATATAACCAGTTTAATCCAACGAACACTCCGGAATAGTGAAATAGGCTTAACATACCTTGAATAACCTTTACATAACTTATATATAAGTTTTGGAAGGTTTGGTGTGGTGAAATCAAGTTAAATCGCTTACAGGGACTAAAGTTGACAAACTGCGAAAGTACGCCAATTTGAACTGTAACAGACATTCCGGAACATGACCATAAGTTAAACACACCATAAATATCCTTTACATATCTTAGAAATAGGCTTTAATGGGTTCGGTGTGCTAAAATAAACTTTTGGGTCATTCAGGGACTAAAAGTGTCAAAAAGTGCACAGGTTTGCATTTTCGCGCATAACTTACGTTCTGAATACATCCGGACATCCAAAAATTTATGTAAGCACTAAAATATTTTATTTTAGTGTTCGCCATAAGAAAAATCCATTCGTCGCGTCATTTGGTTCGTTTTTCGCATTCGGGACCAGATTCGATGTATTAGCCGTTGTTTAATTCACAACCACACATTCTAAACTTGCTTAGTCAGCGGATAAGGATGGAATTTTGGTACCATAACTTTGCAACACATGTATGGATGGAATTTAAACACCTAAACACCATAACTTTGCAACACATGTATGGATGGAATTTAAACACCTAAACACCATAACATTTCAACACATGTACGGATGGGATTAAGGCACGTTTTCCATGAAACGATCTTAACGGTTCGGGTATTCCTATAAATACCCCATACCCCCCGTTGCTAAAATCACTAGAAACTTGATTTGAGAAACTCTAAGTTGAAACATTTGTTTCATACCTGAGATTTTTGAATCGAGTTTAGCATTCGGGGACCCTTCATAAGTATTCTTTCGTTCTTTTCCTTATTTTACTGCTTTTCGAGTCAGAAAGTCAAACTTTGTTTGACTTTCAACATTGACCAGTAATGGTCAATGCGAAGTTCGTTTGAACTTCGCAACGTGAGTGTAATCACGTTGGTTATAGTCCCTTGGGACTATGCCCACTGATTACCACGTTGTCTAGGGTCGTAGGGTAGGCGATCTAATAAATCGCCTATACCTTCGAACCCGACCCAGTTTGGTCGATCATTAGGATCCGACCAAATACAGTAGGTGACCATAGTAGGTAGGGAATAACCTTCCGAGGTTATACCCTATGGTCACAACGTTTAAGTAGTTGTATGATAGGTAGTTTATATGCCTTAGGTAAATTACCAGAATACCCTTTTCATGTATAATTGGTAATTAAGCATATGTAACCTAAACTTTTGTCACATAACTGATTATGTAACATGTTTAGGCATATAACACTTGTCATAGGGCTAGTTAGGCGGTCCGAACGCGTTTCACGCGAACGACGCGTTAAAGTAGCATAAGCTTCCTAAACGGGTCGTAAACACTTAGGTTAAGTTTCATTTAGTATGTAGGCTTTGTTAAACCAAATGACACGAGTCTCTACACTCGTTTGGTTTACAAACCCTAATGCTACCCGATCTTCCGATCTAGGTCCGGTTAATTAACATAGTTACCTATATTAGGTGCCGTTTGATATCCGCGATCTCTAGCATTGTTTGGTTGTTACTCAAGGACTTCTGAGCAATCTCAGGTGAGTACATAGACCCCTCTTTTACTGTTTTCCAAACTGTTTTGGGGTGGAACACATGTGCCTACTTGTTACTTTCATGCTTTCCTGTTTTAACATCATATACTGCTATGTTCGTTAGTACATTATAGTACATGATTTTATGACATTTCATGCTAGGTGTGCCCAATTGTGTGCATTACTTAGTACATCGTTTTACATGACATTTTGACATAGACATTTGACATAGACATTTGACATAGACATTTCGGCATAGACATTTTAACATGATTGACATTTGATCATGCATTTCCCACAAAACATAACTTTGATTTAAACCAAGATTTACTTCAATACTTTGTTTTTGTGCATATGGTTTAGTTGAGACATTTCACTTGCCATACATGACATCTTGACATAGACGTTTGACATGGATATTTGACATAGACATTTGACATGGATATTTGACATAGACATTTTGATATGATTTACATCTTGACATGAACACTTTGACATATTACCCAATACATTTGACAATTGATTTAAACATAGACTTCTTACATTGGTTGGTTTGGTTTGATTAAGTGATTAAGCAACGATGCGTGTGTAATATGATACAAGCATGGTGGATACGCCGCTGGTACTTCCTATATATAAGTGTTTGTATGGTATTACATATCATAGCGTTATTTGAATCATTTCAGTTTGAGACATAGAACATTTTATACAAATAACATACTTTTCACAAGACATTGATTTATAAACATCTTATCTTATGCAAACATATTTTACTTGGTTATTCATTTAACCTTACATTTATTTATACTTATCATCTGATCTCGTTGTTTTTCAAATGATTTACAAAGCAAAGCAAATAACAAGGTTCATGACTAAACATTTTCTCAAACATAAGTCATGAAACCTATTTTCACAAAACCTATGTATCTCACAGGCATTTTTATGCTGACGTACCTATTTTCACATGTGTTTTTCAGGAACTGTTGCATAAGATGATCAAGATACACATAGGCAGACTTGGGCTTTAGTGACAATAAAAGATGCAAGACTAGTTAATTATGTTGTATTTCTTGTTTGTTAAGACATTGTAACACTTTTAATCAATAAAACGAAACTTCAATTTCCATGGATTTGAAACAATTAATTCTGTTACAACACTCCCCGACATTTCCGCCACGTTTTGTATGTTCTACGTGGTCGGGGTGTGACAGAAAAGATGGTATCAGAGCCAATGGTTATAGGGAATTAGGTTATTAGTAATGCTTTGACCTAGTCTATAACTTTCTTAGGACCCTAACGCGAGTTTACTTACGTTTAGTCATAAAACAATACCGTCACCTATCCTTAGGCGACTACCACAACAAGAACATAAATTTCAAAACCGCTTTGAAAACTAATCATCTGTTCTAGGATGATTGATTACAAGGTTTTGAACCCTCTATTGTAAGGTTTTGAACTCTCTATTATATGGTTTTGAACCCCTTTAAGTTTTCAAAATCTCGTCAAGGTCTTGGGTTTTAAATAATGTGAACACGTGCAAACTGGAAGGGTGAATGCCTGTATTCTGAGTTTTCTGTCTAGGTAAGCACTTCGTATACATCTCAACCAGACGCGAGACCAGTTGTGCTTACCTGGGAATTCTTGGGATGAGTGTTCACTTATAGGCGAGTATGTCTTCGCGATACATTATTTTTGACCTATTTACTTTGATTAGTCACCGTCTCATTTGTTTGCCTTAAGTAACAAACAAATGATCGCAATTTTATGCATTGTTATTCTGTTTTCATTTCCCTTGTTCCCTCCCATATCTCCTATGTTCTTCATGGTGTCTCTTCATCACAACAAGACTCGAGTGTCCGGACCAGGTGCTACAACTGCCCAACAAATAGGCGTAGTACTCCAGAAGACCGTTGATTTAGCTATCACCATGAGTCAGCTCAGGAATGAAGCCGTGCAAGGGAACCGCTCCTTGGAGAAGTCAGTGAAACCGTCATCATCTAAATCAAATACCATGTTACAAATGTACCCCCGGTGGACGATGGAGACATTTGGATAACATGTGTCGCTTTGCTGTTTAAAGCAAGGCAGTAGCAAACCCTGTTGCTGCTTAACCTTCAAGTTCTGCTTCATATGTCGCCCTGGCATATCTAGCGCCTGAACCTCATGAACTTTCTACCTTGTGTATCGACTTAAGCACGCCTAGTGCAAGGTGTCGAAGCACCTCTCGTTACACAAATTTCAAAATCCATAAAGGATCTTTCTATCCTCATAATCAGATCCTTGTGGATGAATATCACTCAAATCGGAGCCCTTAATTGAATTATTCGTATGCCTTAATACGAACATTACCATTCAATAAGGACAAAGCCGAATTCTTATTTAGATCTTCCTATCTTCATAGTTAGATTCTAATGATTTAAGTGCCAAATGAAATCCACGAATTGGATTCCTGGTGCACTTTGAGTATCCGCGTCCAAAGATAACAAATTAATAACCAAGTTAAACAATTATGTGATTATGTGCTTATGTGTTCCCTTTTATGTTTTTGTGTGATCCAAATTCTTGTCATCCAAATCCTCGTAGAATCTTCCATATCTTTGGGTGCTATATTAAATCCTCAACGGGCTTGTACGTAATAGTAAAGACCCTTGGATTATATTGTACCATTCCATAATTAGACCCTGAGAGGTCTAGGTAAACAGATTGATCCAAAAATCTGGTTAGGAATATCATGTGATGATATAGCTGAAAGGACTCCTTGGTGGCCTAATTTAAAAGGATCCTTTGTCGATCTAATTAAAAGGACCCTATGGTAGTTTAGTCACACTCATCATCAGGTTTGATTTTTCCTCCCCTTCACATTTCAGACAAATTGTGCGGACTATGCAAGGAATTGCGTAATTATGGATGCATACATAATTATGAAATTCAGTGCACGGAAACCACAGCAAATTTTGTCATGTGTCTAGAGACTATTCCGTTCATTTTTGTTTCTGAAGATGTAAAATGACTATTCCGTTCATTTTTGTTTCTGAAGATGTAAAATGACTATTCCGTTCATTTTTGTTTCTGAAAATGTAAAATGACTATTCTGTTCATTTTTGTTTCTGAAGATGTAAAATGACTATTCTGTTCATTTTTGTTTCTGAAGATGTAAAATGACTATTCCGTTCATTTTTGTTTCTGAAGATGTAAAATGACTATTCCGTTCATTTTTGTTTCTGAAGATGTAAAATGACTATTCCGTTCATTTTTGTTTCTGAAGATGTAAAATGACTATTCCGTTCATTTTTGTTTCTGAAAATGTAAAATGACTATTCTGTTCATTTTTGTTTCCGAAGATGTAAAATGACTATTCTGTTCATTTTTGTTTCTGAAGATGTAAAATGACTATTCTGTTCATTTTTGTTTCTGAAGATGTAAAATGACTATTCCGTTCATTTTTGTTTCTGAAAATGTAAAATGACTATTCTGTTCATTTTTGTTTCCGAAGATGTAAAATGACTATTCTGTTCATTTTTGTTTCTGAAGATGTAAAATGACTATTCTGTTCATTTTTGTTTCTGAAGATGTAAAATGACTATTCTGTTCATTTTTGTTTCTGAAGATGTTGTGGAAAATGACTATTCTGTTCATTTTTGTTTCTAAAGAATGCCTGTTGAGAATAACTCTGTTCATTTTTCATTTCTGAAAAATGTTCGTTAAAGAGAAATTACAGGATTACGTCTTGTTCATCTTTGATGGTTATTTAACACAAAGTCACAAATAGACTCCTACGAATTAATTTCGGGACGAAATTTCCTAAAGTAGGGGAGACTGTAACACCTGTGTCATTTCAACCATCAAACAAATGCCAAACCAATGAAATATTGTATTTCATACTTTGGACTTGTATAAATATGTGTATCTTTTGCACATATCAACTCTTGTTCGATTTCAAACTCTAAATCGCTTTCTGGAAGGTTATACGCGCACTAATGCGTAAATATAACCAGTTTAATCCAACGAACACTCCGGAATAGTGAAATAGGCTTAACATACCTTGAATAACCTTTACATAACTTATATATAAGTTTTGGAAGGTTTGGTGTGGTGAAATCAAGTTAAATCGCTTACAGGGACTAAAGTTGACAAACTGCGAAAGTACGCCAATTTGAACTGTAACAGACATTCCGGAACATGACCATAAGTTAAACACACCATAAATATCCTTTACATAGCTTAGAAATAGGCTTTAATGGGTTCGGTGTGCTAAAATAAACTTTTGGGTCATTCAGGGACTAAAAGTGTCAAAAAGTGCACAGGTTTGCATTTTCGCGCATAACTTACGTTCTGAATACATCCGGACATCCAAAAATTTATGTAAGCACTAAAATATTTTATTTTAGTGTTCGCCATAAGAAAAATCCATTCGTCCCGTCATTTGGTTCGTTTTTCGCATTCGGGACCAGATTCGATGTATTAGCCGTTGTTTAATTCACAACCACACATTCTAAACTTGCTTAGTCAGCGGATAAGGATGGAATTTTGGTACCATAACTTTGCAACACATGTATGGATGGAATTTAAACACCTAAACACCATAACTTTGCAACACATGTATGGATGGAATTTAAACACCTAAACACCATAACATTTCAACACATGTACGGATGGGATTAAGGCACGTTTTCCATGAAACGATCTTAACGGTTCGGGTATTCCTATAAATACCCCATACCCCCCATTGCTAAAATCACTAGAAACTTGATTTGAGAAACTCTAAGTTGAAACATTTGTTTCATACCTGAGATTTTTGAATCGAGTTTAGCATTCGGGGACCCTTCGTAAGTATTCTTTCGTTCTTTTCCTTATTTTACTGCTTTTCGAGTCAGAAAGTCAAACTTTGTTTGACTTTCAGCGTTGACCAGTAATGGTCAATGCGAAGTTCGTTTGAACTTCGCAACGTGAGTGTAATCACGTTGGTTATAGTCCCTTGGGACTATGCCCACTGATTACCACGTTGTCTAGGGTCGTAGGGTAGGCGATCTAATAAATCGCCTATACCTTCGAACCCGACCCAGTTTGGTCGATCATTAGGATCCGACCAAATACAGTAGGTGACCATAGTAGGTAGGGAATAACCTTCCGAGGTTATACCCTATGGTCACAACGTTTAAGTAGTTGTATGATAGGTAGTTTATATGCCTTAGGTAAATTACCAGAATACCCTTTTCATGTATAATTGGTAATTAAGCATATGTAACCTAAACTTTTGTCACATAACTGATTATGTAACATGTTTAGGCATATAACACTTGTCATAGGGCTAGTTAGGCGGTCCGAACGCGTTTCACGCGAACGACGCGTTAAAGTAGCATAAGCTTCCTAAACGGGTCGTAAACACTTAGGTTAAGTTTCATTTAGTATGTAGGCTTTGTTAAACCAAATGACACGAGTCTCTACACTCGTTTGGTTTACAAACCCTAATGCTACCCGATCTTCCGATCTAGGTCCGGTTAATTAACATAGTTACCTATATTAGGTGCCGTTTGATATCCGCGATCTCTAGCATTGTTTGGTTGTTACTCAAGGACTTCTGAGCAATCTCAGGTGAGTACATAGACCCCTCTTTTACTGTTTTCCAAACTGTTTTGGGGTGGAACACATGTGCCTACTTGTTACTTTCATGCTTTCCTGTTTTAACATCATATACTGCTATGTTCGTTAGTACATTATAGTACATGATTTTATGACATTTCATGCTAGGTGTGCCCAATTGTGTGCATTACTTAGTACATCGTTTTACATGACATTTTGACATAGACATTTGACATAGACATTTGACATAGACATTTCGGCATAGACATTTTAACATGATTGACATTTGATCATGCATTTCCCACAAAACATAACTTTGATTTAAACCAAGATTTACTTCAATACTTTGTTTTTGTGCATATGGTTTAGTTGAGACATTTCACTTGCCATACATGACATCTTGACATAGACGTTTGACATGGATATTTGACATAGACATTTGACATGGATATTTGACATAGACATTTTGATATGATTTACATCTTGACATGAACACTTTGACATATTACCCAATACATTTGACAATTGATTTAAACATAGACTTCTTACATTGGTTGGTTTGGTTTGATTAAGTGATTAAGCAACGATGCGTGTGTAATATGATACAAGCATGGTGGATACGCCGCTGGTACTTCCTATATATAAGTGTTTGTATGGTATTACATATCATAGCGTTATTTGAATCATTTCAGTTTGAGACATAGAACATTTTATACAAATAACATACTTTTCACAAGACATTGATTTATAAACATCTTATCTTATGCAAACATATTTTACTTGGTTATTCATTTAACCTTACATTTATTTATACTTATCATCTGATCTCATTGTTTTTCAAATGATTTACAAAGCAAAGAAAATAACAAGGTTCATGACTAAACATTTTCTCAAACATAAGTCATGAAACCTATTTTCACAAAACCTATGTATCTCACAGGCATTTTTATGCTGACGTACCTATTTTCACATGTGTTTTTCAGGAACTGTTGCATAAGATGATCAAGATACACATAGGCAGACTTGGGCTTTAGTGACAATAAAAGATGCAAGACTAGTTAATTATGTTGTATTTCTTGTTTGTTAAGACATTGTAACACTTTTAATCAATAAAACGAAACTTCAATTGCCATGGATTTGAAACAATTAATTCTGTTACAACACTCCCCGACATTTCCGCCACGTTTTGTATGTTATACGTGGTCGGGGTGTGACATCTTAACAAACAAGAAATACAACCTAATTAACTAGTCTTGCATCTTTTATTGTCACTAAAGCTCAAGTCTGCCTATGTGTATCTTGATCATCTTATGCAACAGTTCCTGAAAAACACATGTGAAAATAGGTACGTCAGCATAAAAATGCCTGTGAGATACATAGGTTCTGTGAAAATAGGTTTCATGACTTATGTTTGAGAAAATGTTTAGTCATGAACCTTGTTATTTGTTTTGCTTTGTAAATCATTTGAAAATCGATAAGATCAGATGATAAGTATAAATAAATGTAGGGTTAAATGAATAACCAAGTAAAATATGTTTGCATAAGATAAGATGTTTATAAATCAATGTCTTGTGAAAAGTATGTTATTTGTATAAAATGTTCTATGTCTCAAACTGAAATGATTCAAATAACGCTATGATATGTAATAGCATACAAACACTTATATATAGGAAGTACCAGCGGCATATCCACCATGCTTGTATCATATTACACACGCATCGTTACTTAATCACTTAATCAAACCAAACCAACCAATGTAAGAAGTCTATGTTTAAATCAATTGTCAAATGTATTAGGTAATATGTCAAAGTGTTCATGTCAAGATGTAAATCATATCAAAATGTCTATGTCAAATATCCATGTCAAATGTCTATGTCAAATATCCATGTCAAACGTCTATGTCAAGATGTCATGTATGGCAAGTGAAATGTCTCAACTAAACCATATGCACAAAAACAAAGTATTGAAGTAAATCTTGGTTTAAATCAAAGTTATGTTTTGTGGGAAATGCATGATCAAATGTCAATCATGTTAAAATGTCTATGCCGAAATGTCTATAAAATCATGTACTATAATGTACTAACGAACATAGCAGTATATGATGTTAAAACAGGAAAGCATGAAAGTAACAAGTAGGCACATGTGTTCCACCCCAAAACAGTTTGGAAAACAGTAAAAGAGGGGTCTATGTACTCACCTGAGATTGCTCAGAAGTCCTTGAGTAACAACCAAACAATGCTAGAGATCGCGGATATCAAACGGCACCTAGTATAGGTAGCTACATTAATAAACCGGACCTAAATCGGAAGATCGGGTAGCATTAGGGTTTGTAAACCAAACGAGTGTAGAGACTCGTGTCATTTGGTTTAACAAAGCCTACATACTAAATGAAACTTAACCTAAGTGTCTACGACCCATTACGACCCGTTTAGGTAGCTTATGCTACTTTAACGCGTCGTTCGCGTGAAACGCGTTCGGACCGCCTAACTAGTCCTATGACAAGTGTTATATGCCTTAAACATGTTACATAATCAGTTATGTGACAAAGGTTTAGGTTACATATGCTTAATTACCAATTATACATGAAAAGGGTATTCTGGTAATTTACCTAAGGCATATAAACTTCCTATCATACAACTACTTAAACGATGTGACCATAGGGTATAACCTCGGAAGGTTATGCCCTATACTAGGGTCACCTAATGTATTTGGTCGGATCCTAATGATCGACCAAACTGGGTCGGGTTCGAGGTATAAGCGATTTATCAGATCGCTTACCCTACGACCCTAGACAACGTGGTAATCTGTAGGCATAGTCCCAAGGGACTATGACCATCGTGATTACAATCACGTTGCGAAGTTCAAACGAACTTCGCATTGACCATTACTGGCCAACGCTGAAAGTCAAACAAAGTTTGACTTTCTGACTCGAAAAGCAGTAAAATAAGGAAAAGAACGAAAGAAGACTTACGAAGGGTCCCCGAATGCTAACCTCGATTCAAAAATCTCAGGTATGAAACAATAGTTTCAACTTAGAGTTTCTCAAATCAAAGTTCTAGTGATTTTAGCAATGGGGGTGGATGGGTATTTATAGGAATACCCGAACCGTTAAGATCGTTTCATGGAAAACGTGCCTTAATCCCATCCGTACATGTGTTGCAAAGTTATGGTGTTTAGGTGTTTAAATTCCATCCATACATGTGTTGCAAAGTCATGGTGTTTAGGTGTTTAAATTCCATCCATACATGTATTGCAAAGTTATGGTGTTTAGGTGTTTAAATTCCATCCATACATGTGTTGCAAAGTTATGGTACCAAAATTCCATCCTTATCCGCTGACTAAGCAAGTTTAGAATGTGTGGTTGTGAATTAAACAACGGCTAATACATCGAATCTGGTCCCGAATGCGAAAAACGAACCAAATGACGCGACGAATGGATTTTTCTTATGGCGAACACTAAAATAAAATATTTTAGTGCTTACATAAATTTTTGGATGTCCGGATGTATTCAGAACGTAAGTTATGCGCGAAAATGCAAATTGTGCACTTTTTGACACTTTTAGTCCCTGAATGACCCAAAAGTTTATTTTAGCACACCGAACCCCTCAAAGCCTATTTCTAAGCTATGTAAAGGATATTTATGGTATGTTTAACTTATGGTCATGTTCCGGAAGGTCTGTTACAGTTCAAATTGGCATACTTTCGCAGTTTGTCAACTTTAGTCCCTGTAAGCGATTAAACTTGATTTCACCACACCAAACCTTCCAAAACTTATATATAAGTTATGTAAAGGTTATTTAAGGTATGTTAAGCCTATTTCACTATTCCGGAGTGTTCGTTGCATTAAACTGGTTATATTTACGCATCAGTGCGGGTATAACCTTCCAGAAAGCGATTTAGAGCTTGAAATCGAAACAAGAGTTGATATGTGAAATCGATACACATATTTTTACAAATCCCAAGTATGAAATACAATATTTCATTGGTTTGGCATTTGTTTGATGGTCGCAGTGAAACGGGTGTCACACCTGGTCGTCACACGCCTCGCGGTACTACTCCGCTTGTGAATTTTGAGGGTGTGAAAGATTGGTATCAGAGCCATTGGTTATAGCGAACTAGGTTTCAAATATAAAATATTTTTGGTTTGGGAAATAAAATATTTTTATATGAAAACCAGACTATAACCGTTCTTTAGTGAAAACCACAAGGACACCACACTCCGGATTGCAAGGTTCGTCAACCTCAGATGCTCACCTGGTAATGGTATGCTAACGGCATTTACTTATGCATAACTTATGTGTGTGAACACGCATGTGTGTATGTGTATAATTAGCATATATGTGTTAGTATGTATGCGTGTATTTAGTATTTAACACCGTGGATCATACGAAGGCTAGGCTAGCATGTTACGCGTTAAACAGGAGCGAGTCCTCCTAAACCTGGTTCGAAACCACGATACACTAAGGGCAAGGAACCAGTTGTTCCAAGCCCTTGTCCATGTATTTCTTGGCATCATCCTTGGACTGTAAACCGACGCGAGGGACATATACTCGAAAGACCTGCCCAGGAAAGGTCTACTACGAAGCACATAGAGAAGTTACGAGAATGAATCGACGAAGGGGAGCCACCCCTATATCATGGGATATTAGAAGGAACGACGACGTCATTCGCATCCTATTTACTTGCGTATTTCTTTTCCCAACTTAAGTAGTGAGACTTGTTCCCTTATACGACTGATCACCTGGAGTTTTGAAGCATACTAGTAAGTTTACATTTTTTTTCGGGTCTCTGTTTGCACGTCTTGAACACGAAAAGCATGCGCGGTGAATGCTTCTCATTGCAGTACTAGCAATCGTACCACATTTCCATCGACCACGAAGTTATTTCCCCTAATTCCTCGTTACATGGTAAATTCTTATTCAAGTTCAACCTTATACCTTAGCACGCCCCAAGACCCAACAAAGTGATATCTTTCTTACAAACTGTAACACCTGTGTCATTTCAACCATCAAACAAATGCCCAACCAGTGAAATATTGTATTTCATACTTGGGATTTGTAAAAATATGTGTATCGTTTACACATATCAATTCTTGTTCGATTTCAAGCTCTAAATCGCTTTCTGGAAGGTTATACGCGCACTAATGCGTAAATATAACCAGTTTAATGCAACGAACACTCCGGAAAAGTGAAATAGGCTTAACATACCTTAAATAAACTTTACATAACTTAGATATAAGTTTTGGAAGGATTGGTGTGGTGAAATCAAAGTTTAATCGCTTACAGGGACTAAAGTTGACAAACTGCGAAAGTATGCCAATTTGAACTGTAACAGACATTTCGGAACATGACCATAAGTTAAACATACCATAAATATCCTTTACATAGCTTAGAAATAGGCTTTGAGGGGTTCGGTATGCTAAAATAAACTTTTGGGTCATTCAAGGACTAAAAGTGTCAAAAAGTGCACAAGTTTGCATTTTCGCGCATAACTTACGTTCTGAATACATCCGGACATCCAAAAATTTATGTAAGCATGACTATATTACATTTTAGTGTTCGCCATAAGAAAAATCCATTCGTCGCGTCATTTGGATCGTTTTTCACGCTTATGCGCATTCCGTCGTAATTAAGCGAACATCGCGTTCGTACGACCAAACGAACCATCATCCGGCATATTTTTGAGCATGTTTTGAGTTCCCTATACTTTAACTTCATTTTAGAGCCTTGAAATGAGGTTAACGGGGTTCAAACGCATCGAAAAAGGCCTTAAACACGTGCAGGGACCATTTCTGCCACTTTTGAAACATTTCTGAAACAGGGAGGTGCTAGCGTAGCGCGACTGCATAGTGCCTTTGCACTAGCGCTACGCGACTGCCTAACCTGACCAGATTAAGTGTATTTGCAATCAGATTTCAGCTGATTAACCACAACCACATGTTTGCAACTTGCTTAATCACTAAGATAAGGAGCATATGTGGCTCCATAACCTTTGTGACAAGTGTACGGCTCGGATCGTGGCACGACATTCAAGAAACGATCCTAGCGGCTCTACTTTATCTATAAATACCCACCCCCCTTTGGCTTAAAAACCCACAAATCTGATTGAAAAGACTCTAAGTTGGAACCTTCGTTTCATACCTGAGCTATTTTGATCTGAGTTAGCATTCGGGGACCCTGGGTAAGTATTCTTTCGTTCTTTTCCTTATTTTACTGCTTTTCGAGTCAGAAAGTCAAACTTTGTTTGACTTTCAGCGTTGACTAGTATTGGTCAATGCGAAGTTCGTTTGAACTTCGCAACGTGAGTGTAATCACGTTGGTCATAGTCCCTTGGGACTATGCCCACTGACTACCACGTTGTCTAGGGTCGTAGGGTAGGCGATCTAATAAATCGCCTATACCTTCGAACCCGACCCAGTTTGGTCGATCATTAGGATCCGACCAAACACTTTAGGTGACCATAGTAGGTAGGGAATAACCTTCCGAGGTTATACCCTATGGTCACATCGTTTAAGTAGTTGTATGATAGGTAGTTTATATGCCTTAGGTAAATTACCAGAATACCCTTTTCATGTATAATTGGTAATTAAGCATATGTAACCTAAACCTTTGTCACATAACTGATTATGTAATACGTTTAGGCATATAACACTTGTCATAGGGCTAGTTAGGCGGTCCGAACGCGTTCCACGCGAACGACGCGTTAAAGTAGCACAAGCTACCTAAACGGGTCGTAATGGGTCGTAGACACTTAGATTAAGTTTCATTTAGTATGTGGGCTTTGTTAAACCAAAAGACACGAGTCTCTACACTCGTTTGGTTTACAAACCCTAATGCTACCCGATCTTCCGATTTAGGTCCGGTTTATTAATGTAGCTACCTATACTAGGTGCCGTTTGATATCCGCGATCTCTAGCATTGTTTAGTTGTTACTCAAGGACTACTGAGCAATCCCAGGTGAGTACATAGACCCCTCTTTTACTGTTTTCCAAACTGTTTTGGGGTGGAACACATGTGCCTACTTGTTACTTTCCTGTTTTCCTGTTTTGACATCTTATACTTGCTATGTTCATTAGTACATTATAGTACATGATTTCATTACATTTCCTGCTAGGTGTACCCATTGTGTGCATTACTTAGTACATAGTTTTACATGACATTTCCTGCTAGGTGTGCCATTGTGTGCATTACTTAGTACATTGTTTTACATTGCATTTTGTTGCATATGCTCATCCAGCATGTGAACACATTATACTACATTTTGAACCGTTGTATCTATGAACCGTTTGTATCTGGGAACCGTTGTACCTGTGAACCGTTTGTATCTGTGAACCGTTGTATCTGTGAACCGTTGTATCTGTGAACCGTGTGAACCGTATTTGACATAGACATTTCGGCATAGACATTTTAACATGATTGACATTTGATCATGCATTTCCCACAAAATATAACTTTGATTTAAACCAAGTTTTACTTCAATACTTTGTTTTTGTGTATATGGTTTAGTTGAGACATTTCACTTGCCATACATGATATTTTGACATAGACATTTGACATGGATATTTGACATAGACATTTGACATGGATATTTGACATGGACATTTTGACATTGGTTTGGTTTGATTAAGTGATTAAGTAACGATGCGTGTGTAATATGATACAAGCATGGTGGATACGCCGCCGGTACTTCCTATATATAAGTGTTTGTATGGTATTACATATTGTAGCGTTATTTGAATCATTTCAGTTTGATACATATAACATTTTATACAAATAACATACTTTTCACAAGACATTGTTTTACAAACAACTTATCTTATACAAACTCATCATACATGGTTATTTATTTAACCATACATTATTTACTTATTTATACATATCATCTGAATTCATTGTTTTTCAAATGATGCGTATCCCAATCCTTAATCGCACTGATCTTGGAGGGATCTACATGAATACCTTGTTCGTTGATAATGTGTCCCAAAAATTGAACTTCTTTAAGCCAAAATTCGCACTTGGAGAATTTGGCGAAAAGTTGCTCTTTCTTCAGGAGTTCCAGAGTAAGACGAAGATGCTGCTCGTGATCAGCTCGCGTCTTAGAGTAAATCAAGATATCGTCAATAAAAACAATGACGAACTGATCCAAATAAGGTTTACAGACCCTATTCATTAAGTCCATGAAAACAGCAGGAGCATTAGTCAAACCGAATGGCATGACTGTGAACTCGTAATGTCCATATCGAGTACGGAATGCTGTCTTCGGAATGTCTTCTTCATGCACCCGAAGTTGATGATATCCAGATCGCAGATCAATCTTCGAAAAATAAGAAGCGCCTTGTAACTGATCAAAGAGATCATCGATTCGAGGTAGGGGATA
>JARYGA010046734.1:0-45477 GCA_030545235.1 Helianthus tuberosus
CTTCAAACACTTGGAAGCCTTGAGCATAGTCACCTGCTCAGGCAGCCCATACTGGGTATCTCCCCGAATGGTAAGTGATTCCCCAGACGGAGTCTTTATTACCACCTGTTTCTGGTTACAGACTATTTGGGCCTGGTTATGAGATAACCAGTCCATACCCAGAACTATGTCAAAACCAGCCAACTTAAAGAGAAGTAGAGATAGAGGAAAAGAATGGTTCTTAATGGATATAACACATCCATCTAATACTGTAGAGACGGTTTCTATGGTACCATCTGCTAACTCTACCTCATAGTTTACGCTTAAGGTTTTGACAGGTAAATTCAACTATTTACAAAACTTATGATCTACGAAAGACTTATCTGCTCCTGAATCAAAAAGTACTCTTGCAAAGACATCATTTACAAGGAAAGTACCTGTTATGACATTATCGTCTTGCACAACCTCTTTCGCGTCCATCCTGAAGACTCTGGCATTAGTCTTCTTAGCCTCCTCAGGCTTCTTGTTGTACTTTGGGCAGTTGGTCTTGATGTGCCCTTTTTCATTGCAACGGTAGCACGTTGCATCTTTTATCTTCTTGTAATCCAGGGTTTTGTGATCTGTGGACTTGCAAATACCACAAGCAAAGGATTTTGACTGAGTCTGAGACTTCGATTCCAGTCTGCACTTTCCATAGTACTGCTTCTTGCAAATTTTACACTTGGGCTTCTCATCAGACTTATGCCCATCCTTCCTCGACTCAAATCCCTTTTTGTTATCACCGCTCCCACGGTGCTTCTTGTTCGACTTCCGCGAACCATCATCTTCACGCTTCCTCTTCTTGGCCTCCTTATTCCTTAGCGATCTCTGCCTGACCGCATCTAGAGTGAGGGATAAGGAAAGGTCAGTTACAGACCTGAAGGTAACTGGCCGAGAAGCTTTTACACTGGCCTTGATTTCCGGAGCTAAACCACCAATAAAGCGAGCGATTCTTTTTGGCTCCGGGGTTACCAAGTAAGGAACCAACCGGGAAAGCGTATTGAAGCTTGTCAGATAAGCTTGGCAGTCGAGGTTCGTCATCACCAACGATAGAAAGTCAGATTCTATCTTTTCCACATCATGTTGAGGGCATAAATTTTCCTTGATTAGAGCAATGAATTGATCCCACGACATATTATACAACAGGATCTTTCCGGAGGCCTCCATCAGAGATCTCCACCATGCCAACGCTTCACCCTTGAAGGACTGTGACACAAACTTAACTACATCCCTTTCAGCGCACCCGCTGATATCTACCACCGTGTCCATCTCGTCCAGCCAAGTCATGCAGTCGACGGCTCCTTTTTCCCCAGTAAAATCCCTGGGTTTACAAGACACGAAGTACTTATAGGTGCAACCCTTGTTACGGGGTCCTTGATGCAGTACTAATTGCTGAGATGGGATACTTTGGTGGTTGGTGGACTGACGGTCATCACCATCTTTCTTGGGTCCATTCTTTTTGGGAGGAGGCTTGCTATGAGCCTCTGAATGTGTCTTGGGCTTTGAATGTGACGCCGAGTGGGTCCTACTTCGAGTACCACTGTATTCCTCATACTGCCTATCCAAAGCCTGTGTAACAGCGTCGTCTATGATCGCTTTTAATTCGGCACCCGTTAACGTAATCTGGGCGTTCACATTTGGCTCCACTGGATGGCTATTTACTTCATTTGAGTCATCCATTTGAATTGAACTGTTGCAGAAAACAAGGACAATATTTTATTTGGGAGTTTATTATGGAATTACCTCTTAGGGTAATTCGTTAACCATGGTAACGGAGACCACATTTGGTTAACTTATTAATCGTATTAATTTAGGATTTCAATTAAAATTTATCCTAATTATAAACAATATATATTAGCACATAAGGCTTAGTCACATGGACAATTTAAATTACAAGCTATGATTTTAGAGAATCAAGGCTTTTAAGGTTTAAATATATTTTATTACCTTTTTCAGACAGTGAGTCAAAGCTACAACTGTCTTTTGGCTCATGTAGAAATGAGCAAGGCCCGTAGGCATTATATTACCAACGTATGGTAAAATATGATCATCTTAATTGATGATCTTAACCCATGATTCAGAGATCATATGATTGGGTTTGAAATCTTCTAAAGAATCCTTATACATATAAGAATGACATGTGATTTTAACGAATCGCTTCTGCCAGGAGTGTTAACATGTTTTAAGATGTTAACAGGGATTTGAATCTTTTAAATAGGTCTTACCATTTTGGCCCGGTCTTATTTTTGACACGAGGCTAGGTTTCACACTTTAAGACCCTTAATTAAATAATTACATAGGCAGATTAATTTAAAAGGAATGATTTTAATTTATTTATTTCATTTGTAATTATTTATGCACAAATGGCAAACATGAAATTCATAAAAATAACATTCCATTAATTATACATAGGTTACATATTGCCCTAAACGGGTCTTTTCCAAACAACAACCTACCCACGCAGGGGTTTTTAAACAAGTACTCGCCCACGTAGGGGCCTAAAACAAACAACTAGTCCACGCAGGGACCTTAACAACTAAACATCATACCCACGCAGGGGTTAACGGAAAATGGAAAGATAGGCCCACGCAGGGGCTCAAAACAAACATACAACACACATACCCGCATAGGGGCTTAACAACCAAATACACCCACGCAGGGGCTAATACAGAAAATGGAAGGATTCAATGATCCTTCTTGTTCTTCCCCTTGATCAAGCCTACTAATCCTTGGAAGAATGTCTGCCTCTCCCTGCGGTCATCGTGAACTACCCGTTCAACTTGATTCAACCTCTGAATGAGTTCTTCATGTTCAGGTGGTGAGAATCTAGGTGGCTGCGATTGAGCCCGGATGATGGGTCTAGGAGGAATCTGGTATCCCTGAGTCGGGTAACTCACCCCCCATGGATCCCCATAGGGTCCTTGGGTGTTGTAGTTCGCTGCTACCATGTACGGATCAGCCTCCACCTACCCATAGTTGTGATGCGTTGGGGGTTCAAACGGGTTGTAAGCCATGCCACCCATATATGCCGGGATTGGGTTATCAAATCCCATCGGCGGTGGCTGTAGTACAGCAGGGTTGGAGGGTCCACCCATTTGCGGGTCCTCCTGGTGCGGTGGGTAGTGGCTGGCACTTGACTGACGTGGGGAACTGAAATTAAAGCCCCCCGGTCGTACAGACATGCGGGCACCGGTTCTCCTACGCCTCGGCGGTTGAGGAGGTGCCGGCTGAACTGGTGGCGGTGGAGGTGGTGGCGTAACTGCCACAAATCGGTGATCCTCCAATGAATCTTGATGATGCGGCTGCGGCTGTGGCTCCTGCTGCTGTTGCTGTTGCTGCCCATGAGAAGACGAGTGGTGAGAAGGTGTATAGTACCACTCGTGCTGAGTAAACATGGCCTGGAAACTGTCTGGACCACCGTAGGGTGATCCGTGGAAGGACGATCCGTCGGAGATCTCGATCGGATGGTTTGGGGTGCCACTTGCAGGCATGACGGGGTCCGTATCCTCGTCCATGTCCTCCGCATTATCACCGGAGAAGTGATCGTCTGGCCCTAGTGGGTTGAAACCCACGGGTTCTGGTATGAATCCTACCGGGTTAAACTGTCCCCGGAAAGCAGGTGTAGGGTCACCATACGAATGATGGGACAAAGACCTCTACAGTGTATGAATCCTACCGGGTTAAACTGTCCCCGACAAGTTTGAAGACTTGTTTAATATGGGTTTATTATTCACATTCTGGATTTTGAGATAAAACCGTTAAGGTTTGGCCCGTTTCGGCTAGTTTATGTAAACTTGTTACATAAACCGAAGCGTACGCGTAATAAGCGTGACGGGTAGTCATGAGAGCTATATGCAGGTTTCCTAAGTTAATTATGTCTCAAATATGTTGTGACATCAGTAAGGTGTCTTTCGTTATGCCCGAAACGTGTTTAAACACAAACTAGGCCCTGTAGGGGTAGTTTGGTCATTTAAGAGTTTATAAAAGAGTTTAAGTGACCACCTGAGTTACAGGTCTGATGTAATCAGAAAATATACTCAATTTGCTAAGTTATATCAGTAGGTTAAAGCATGTATGTGAAACTTATCATTTTTAACCAAATTAGGCCCCGTAGGGGTATTTTGGTAATTTCACATAAGCCGAAAAGCTCAAAACTGAAGTCTGAGTTTATCAACCTTTGCTTATTGTTAAAATATTATAATTTGCCTCTTATATCAGTAGGTATCAACCCGGGTATGTCCAATATGATTTTAAAACATACTACGCGCTAAAAACGCTAAATAAGGCGATTAAAGGCCATTACCGGGTTCAATACTTAAATCTGATATTTTTATATTTCTAGAGAACTTAAAATAATTTATTTATCATAACTAATCAGTAGCAAAAGGTTTGGAGTCGTTTAGATGTGTAAAATTCATTTTATGGCCCGTAAGGGCAAAATCGACAATTACCGAACTAAGCCTACGACTATGAGTTATGCTCAGCCTAAAATTAATTAAAAAATCTTTAAAAATCCCAAAATAAAATATTACATCAGTGGGTAAAAGATTTGATACCAAAAAGTATGTTTAACTAGGCTATACGCTAATTACGCCATTTTATTAACATAAGCATTAATTTTGCGATAATGAGCATAACTCTTAATCTACAAGTCAAACTGATGTCAAACTTTGCATACAAGTCTATATATCAGTAACAAAGGTTTCTACACTTTTACATTTTCATAAATCACGTTTTAAGGTAATAAGGGCATAACGGTCAACATATGAGGAATTAACGGAAACATGCATAATAATTGGATAACTAGTGAACCAAGGTGTATAATAACAGAGGGTTGTTCTAACATGTATCCTAATCCAATTAAAGCTCTGAGGCATTTTTAAAACATGCCTAAACGGGTCAGAACTGAAAGTCAAAGTGAAAGTCAAACTATGTGACTTTCGGTTCCGAACCGGGTCTAAACAGGAAATAGTCGGGTTGAACATGTTTGGACATGTTCTTACACTAATTACTAAGTTATAACAATAATCAAACAGGTTATATATGTTCTAGATAGCTAATTATGCATAAATGACATTTTAAGCATTATGTTGACTTTTTAATTAAAAGTTTGACCCGACATTAGACCTGGTTAGAGTGGTGATCAGGGGAAACCCTTTTGAGGTTTTATTACCCACATAAATACCAACTCATAATTACTTTTAATTCGAGATATGACTGAGCCATTATTGACTAATCTCGAAGTCAAACCGTAATTACGACGGTTTGACTTTTAGCTAATTAAACAAGCTAAACTCAACTAAACAAGAACTAGCAGACTTACAAGAGTCCTATGCACGAGATTGATCACTTGAGGCTGCTTGATAGCTCCAGAAATGATCCACAAATGCAGGAGAAGGTGTGTGAATGAATGTTGCACTTGAAGGCCTTATATAGTGGTTTCACTCACCATAAATCCTTGACAACAAGGTCTAGTAGTGCCCACATTCGATCAACAGGTGTCCTAGAGGCTTAGGAGGTGTTTTAGGGGCCAGGAGAAGTGGAAAAACGAGTAAAGGTCGCGCACAAAACACTTGGCAGACAACAGCCCATGTTTTACGGTTCTGGGCATCCCTCGCGTAGCGCGAGGGACCCCTCGCGTGGCGCGAGCACCTGCAGGTCAGCAACTTTGTTTTCATTTTGCGATTCAGTCCTTGGCTCTTCAAAACTCGAATAGGCACTGATTTCTTGCATGGTAAACCCTTATAATCGATCTAATAAGGCCTTAAAACATATACCCACTTTGCCAAGTCCCCGGGTAACTTCATTGTCACCCGAAAAGTCCTAACTTTCGACGTTTACGCTTTAACACTTCGCACACGAATTTGATCATAACTTTCTCATACGTTAACGAAACTTTATGAAATTTTTATGGTGCATTCTCGTGAGCATAATTAATATTTACAAAGCTTCGGGTTTGTCAAAAGGTCACTCAGAGGTATAAATTAAACATGTTGACACATTTGGTCCCTGTAGTTTGAAATCTCCCACTTTTAGCTTCGTATGATCCATGATTTATTCGTTTGAAGGTATGAGCATCGTGTAGGGTTAATGTACATTATATTTATTCACAGTTGACACTTAGAATACGTATATTCACATACTTTCCATGTTTGTCAACTTTAGTCCTTCCATAATATTTCTTTCACACGTTTAAACATTATGACACGTGTCAACATATTATAGGACGTGGATTTACGAGGTGTTACATCCTACATCTTAGGATAGTGGTCGTCTGGCCCCAAAGGGTTTGGACCCTCGGGTTCTGGAATTTGGTTCATAGGATTGAACCTGCTTTGAAAGTACGGGGTCGGGTCCAGGAAAGCCCGGTGTGAACTCGACCGCTGCAGCGGAATGAAGGAGTGGTGAGAGTCACTGTGCTCCTCGCCTTGATGTGGTCCAAAAGAGTGATGATAAGATGGGGAGTAGCTAAGGGAGACTGAACGTCTCGCTGGCTCTAGATAAGTCCTCCAATCCTCCTGGGGACTTGAGCTGAAAGTTGCTGAAGGAGTTCGCCGGTGTGATGGTCCGGCCTCGTGATCATTTGGAGCAGTTATTGGCGCCTTGCCTCTTCCACCTCTTCCTCTGAATCGTGGAGGCATTGTTCTTTGATCCTGCCAAAACAAACAAAAGAAACCAACAAAAGAAAGCAATAAGATTAGGATTAGTCCTAAGTAATTTGACTAGACTCGGAAGTCAAGGAATGTGCAAACTGTGTCATTGAGATTAAACACAAAAGGCTAGCGTTTAATTCACTCAATGTTGGCTCTGATACCAACCTGTCACACCCTGATATTTCCACGTATTACCGGTGGGCCCGATGGGGAGTATCGTGACGTAGTTGATATCATCATAGTCAATCAGTTACAGTTTAAATGCACAGCGGAAGTCTAAAAGTAATTTACACAACAGATTGTAAGTGGATCCACAGGCGGATCTAAAATAAAAAGAAATATTATTCAACAGATTTAAGCATCAAAAGCTTGCAAGACTCTTTATTTGATACTAGGAGTAGTCAGCCCATTTCGCGTAGTACCTGCACTTAACCTTTTTGGAAAATACGTCAGTTTACACTGGTAAATACAATTAACTGACTCTTTTTAAAAGTGTTTATAAAATTGATTTAAATGCACAAGGCATAATTTTTTTTATAACTTGGGACAATTATTTAAATAATCTTGTATACAGTTTTACATGTTTGTCGTCCATCTGGGACCCGGTTAGAAGAGCCGGATTAGATTAATTGACACACCACAAGTATATGCCCACAAGAGATGTGAGATACCGTTTATACATACGCAACTTTCAGGTGTATGCCTACACCCGTGCTTAAGCCGTGGCCATTTCTAAATGAGCCGAGGATATCCAGGACATGGTCATTAACCCCCCCAAAGGCATTGCATCAAACAAAACAGATTAAAACGGATTATGTAAATGTATTAATCACCATCCGATTTAAATAACTACATACCCGACCAAGCGGTATTTTTATAATACCTTATCCCAAGCCCGTATAACGGAAAATAAGTTAAAAGTATTTACCTGAGCTAAAATAAAATTTTAATCCCAGCCGTATGTCAAATTAGCAAGTGTAAGTAGCTTTTACCGGGCTCCTAATCTGGAACGAAGGTTTTAATAGCCTATTAGATTCCTAACGGGTTTTATTTAAGTTATAACTTAGACCGGTTAGTTTTAAAGAAAGGTGTACTGTTCAAAACGCAAGATTAAGTGAAGACTAGATTAGAATGTGATTTAGACCGAACAAGTATGAGGACTTGTTTAAAATGGGTAAACTAAATACATTCTGGATTTTGAAGTAAAAATGATAAGGTTTGACCCATTTCAGTTAATTTATGCAAACTAGTTACATAAACCTTACCGAATGCTAAAAATGCATAACGGGTAACCAAATGAGTCATGTACAATTTCCACAAGTTAATATGCTTTAAATATGTTAGGATATCTTCCATTATGCCCAAAATGAATTTAAAATCAATTTAAGCCCCGTAGGGGTATTTTGGTCATTTTAAAGTTTATAAAAGAGGTTTAAATATAAACTGGAGATCTGGTCCAAAACTTCTGTGAAAATATTTATTTTATGTGGTTATAACAACAAGATATCATACATATGTGTACTTAATTGTTTATGGCCAAACTATGCACCGTAGGGGTATTTTGGTCATTTCACATATGCTTTAAGGGTTAAATTTGGAAATCTGAGTTCAAGACTTAAGCTTACTGTTAAAATATACAAATTTATTTATAACATCAGTAGGTAACAAGTTTTTGGCATTAGATATGGTTATAAACCATACTATGCGCTTAATAGGCGTAAAAGTCGGTATTTGACGATATTTGGGTTATTTAAGGAAATCTGAGATTTTGATCAGTTCCTATAGCTTAAAATATTTTATTTAACCTATGAAATCAGTAGGAAAAGGTTTGGTATTAAAATAATACATAAAACTCATTTTATCAATGAAAAGGGCAATTTCGTAAATACCGAATTTACACTAGACCTCTATGTTTTGATCAGTTTAAAATTCAAAAAAAAATTCCCAAAAATCCCTAAATATTATATCTTAACAGTAGGTATAAAGTTTGGTGACAAAAATTGGGTTTGAATGTGATTTATACTAAAAATGCCATTTAATTAATAAAAAGCGTTCAATTTACGATATCGAGCATAACTCCTAATTTAGATCATAAAATGATGTCAAATTTTTAGGACATACTTAAATATCAGTAATAAAAGTTTTTGTCCTCTCACATTTTCAAAAATATCGTTTTAATATCAAAAGGGCATAATGGTCAACAATTAAGCATTTAACGGAAACATGCAAATGAATCAGATTTCGAAGGAACCATATAGTATAATCTCAAAGGGTTATACTAATAAGTAATATGGTCCTAAAGGAACCCTAAGGCATATCTAAATTAAGCTAAATCGGGTCAGAAATGAAAGTCAAAGCAAAAGTCTACTTTTGCGACTTTCGGTTGCGAACCGAGCCTAAACTCAGAATTGTCGGGTTGAACATGCCTAAACATGTTATTATATTATTTACCAAGTCATTTAAGTGTTAAAACATGTTTCATAACTTCAACATTATCAGTTATGAGTTAATTTGCAAAAACAGTCCCGTTTGACTTTTCTGTTAAGTAGTTTGACCCGACAATTGACTGAGGTAACGTGATAATTAGGAGGCGCCCTTTTAAGGGTTTAACACCTACATAATTACCAAAACATATCCACTTTCAATTCGAATAATGCCTGGACCGTTTGTGATTAATCACAAAGTCAAAGCAAATTTACGTCAACTTTGACTTTCGGTCATTACACTAATGAAAAATTAATTACAGAGGCTAAGTACACTTACAAGAGTCCTTAGCACGGAGATTAAGACTAAGAGAGCTTTCTTCCAAGGTAGGATGCTCCAGAGAATGATTTAAAAGCTTAGAACTTGAGGAGATGCTTGAGAGTTATGTAAATTTGAACTTGCAAGTGAATGTGCTGCCAATTCTCCACCTATTTATACTAATTGAGGGTGCCACCAGATCAATACAGGTGTTATGGCTCTTCCTTGATCATCACATGTGTCCAAAATGGTTTTTAAAACCATCAAACAGTCCCTAGATTTGATCAAAACCATGCAAAGGTGAAGAGAGGTGCAGTGACCTGCACCTGTGCATGTTTCTGCCCAGATAACGCCGTCGCGTCGCCCGATAGCAGAGGAAGGGACCTGTGGCGCGATGCCACCACCTGGTTTACCAGCTCTACAAGTTTCAAACTTGCCATATTCACCCCTTGAACCTTTTAAAACGTAATATTTTCCATTTTAAGCTTATTTAACCCATATAATTTATATTTTTATGATCTATGAGATATAACCAAACATCGTTAGGTCCGGTTTCGTTAAAAAATAACCGAAAACACAAGTTTTTCCTCGTTGACGCTTTAAACCCCTTAATTACGAAAGTTAACGTATTTATCTCAAACGTTATCGAAACCTTGTGAAATTTTCGTCACTTATTCTTGGGAGTATAATTAATCGTTAAAAGGCTCAGGGTTCGTTAAAAGGTCACTCAGAGGTATTACTTTAACATGTTGACACATTTAACCCTTGCGTCTTGTAAACTTTCACTTTCTTCCACCAACGGTTTCATACGTTTCATAATTTATTCGATTAAGGGCATAAACATCGTGTAGGGTCGTAGAAAGGAAAAATTTTCAAATGTTGACACTTTGGATCCTCTTACACACATACTTTCTTCGTTTGTCAACTTTAGTCCCTCGTAATCAATTCGTTACACGTTTTAAAGTCCATGACACGTGTCGTTACCATATTGGACATGATTTTGCGAGGTGTTACAGAAACTTTACACTATGTGAAACTAAGTGAAACTTGACTCTTTATGATACTTGAATCTTGAAACTTGATACTAACTAGAAACTTGATTCTTGACTCTTGATGCTTGATTCTTGACTCTTGATACTTGTGAAACGAGAAACTTGAAACTTGACACTTATTAGTTAACTTATGGAAACTTTTGTGTTAGTTATACAATCTAATCATGTGATGATGTTACACAATAATACGCAACGCAACGCTTAATCTAACTCGCAAAACAAACCAAAGACGGAAAGGTAGCAAAACGGATTGGACTGTCCGAATGGACATCCGATCAGATGACCATCCGATCGGATGGCCATTCGACTGAACGGCCATCCGACCCAGCTTCCTTGCATCGCCTTACCACCTCTGACACTATAAATACCCTGTCACTTCACTTGATGTGATAGGATTCTCTGACCAGCACGCACTCCTTCATTCTAAGGCATTTTTCTTCTATTTTCCAGCGATTTCTGTAAGTTTTCAACTCGATTCTTGTACAACTTTCACCTATACACATTTCCTCATATGATTCCTCATCAAAATCCTACTTTTCACCATGAAATCACTGAGATTTAGTGTAACACCTCGAAAATTCACGTCTTATACTTTGTTGACACGTGTCATAAGTTTGAACGTGTGTAAGAATGTTCTTGAAGGACTAAAGTTGACAAACCTGGAAAGTATGTGAATATACGGGTTCTAAATGTCATCAGTGAATAAATATATTGTACATTAACCCTACATGATGCTCGTACCTTCAAACGAATAAATCATGGATCGTACGAAGCTTAATATAAAAGAAAGTGAGAGATTACAAACTACAGGGGTTAAATGTGTCAACATGTTTAAGATATACCTCTGAGTAACCTTTTAGCAAACCCGAAGCTTTGTAACGATTAATTATGCTCACTAGAATGTGTGATAAAAATTTCACCAAGTTTCGTTATCGTATGAGAAAGTTGTGATAAAATTCGTGTTCGAGGGGTTAGAAGCGTCAACATGGAAATTTAGGACTTTTCGGGTAAACACAAAGTGACCAAGGACTTCATAAAGTAGGTATAAGTCTTAAAGCCCTTATATGTCAATTTTAAAGGCTAAGAATGCAAGAAATAATGAGAAAACGACCTTTCCAGGGACCAAGGGCCAAAAATGCAAAGTTGGAAAGTTGTGTAACCTGAACCGGAGGCCCAAGCGGGCCGCGTAAGACTTAACAACATCTTACGCGGGCCGCGTACGTCGCCCAGTTGCAGAAACAACAACCAGCTGCCTATTTAGCCCCTTAACCGACTCCAATTGCATTTCCATGATACCATGGGCTTCCTATACTGGTTTTTAGTCACTAGAGGGCACTTGTAAGCATCCATGATCATTAGTAGCCTTGCATGTCAACAATCTAAGGAGTTTTGATCAATATATAAGCTCCTAAGTTTGCAACATTCATACATTAATCTCATCTGCATTTCTTGAAGACTTCTGGAACTCAAGAGCCTTTTCTAAGCCTTCCTAATCGTTCATTAGACACTTGTAAGTATGCTTAACCTTCTTTAATTGAGTCTAGCTTTGTTATTTAGCTAAAAGTCAAACCGCCGTAATTACGGTTTGACTTCAAGATTAATTAATAATGGCTCAGTCAAATCTCGAATTAAAAGTACCTTTAAGTAGGTAATTATGTGGGTAATAAACCCTTAAAAGGGTACTCAATGATTCCCATCCTAACTAGGTCATTTGTCGAGTCAAAGATGCTTAGAAAAAGTCAACAGAAATGTAATAAACCCTTAAAAGGGTACTCACTGATTTAACACATAATTAACAATGTAAAAGGCGTGTAACCTATTTTATTATTAATATAACATGGTAATAAGTATAAGAACTTGCCTAAGCTTGTTTGATTCGACAACTTTCTGTTTAGAACCGATTCGGAACCGAAAGTCGCAAAACTTTGACTTTTGCTTTGACTTCAGTTCTGACCCGATTTAGATAGGTTTAGACATGCCTTAAAGTTCCATTAGGACCTAGTTACATGATTGTATAACCCTCTGCGTTTATACCACTTGAATCCTTAATTGTTCGACGTTTCCGTTAATTGCTTAAATATTGACCATAATGCCCTTATGACCATAAAACGAGAATTTTGGAATTATGAAAGTACAATAATCTTTGTTGCTGATTATTAAACATGTCCCTAAATTTTCACATCAGTTGGAGGTCTAGATTAGGAGTTATGCTTAATGACGTAATTAGAACGCTTCTTAGTAATTAAACGGCGTCATTAGCGTAAAGCCTATCTAAACCCAATTTTTGACACCAAACCTTTTACCCACTGATGTAATATAATATTTTGGGATTTTTGAAGATTTTTAATTATTTTTAAACTGATCATAAGCAAGGATTAGTGCCTTGATTCGGTAAATACCGATTATACCCTTTTCGACCATAAAATGAGTTTTACAAGTCCTTTTGCTACCAATCCAATTGCTACTGATTTTAAATATTAAAAGAAGTGTTTTGAACCTTATGAACTGACCTGGAAACTCAGATTCCTATTTTAACCCGAAAATCGCTTAAAACGACGTTATACGCGTATTAAACGCATAGTAAGGGTTTAAAACCATTTTGTCACAAAGGACTTAACACCAACTGATATGACCTGTTAAGATAAGTCATTTTACTGATTAATTCAGACCCGAATCACAGAAGCTAAATTAATCCCTTTTATAATCTTTAAAATGACCAAAATACCCCTACGGGGCTTAATTATAGGTTAAACTCGTTTTGGGCATAATGGAAGGTATCCTACTGATATCACAACATATTTAAGACATGTTAACTTAGGAAACCTGTTTAGGACTCTTATGGTTACCCGTTACGCTTCATGCGCGTTCGGTTCGGTTTATGTAACTAGTTTGCATAAATTCTCCGAAACGGGTCAAACCTTATCATTTTAATCTCAAATTCCAGAATGGGTTTAGTTTACCCATATTAAACAAGTCTTCAAACTTGTCGGGTCTAAATCACATTCTATTCCGGTCTTCGCTTAATCATGCGTTCGAACCGTATATTCCTTTAAAACTAACCGGTCTAAGTTTAGAGTTAATCAAAGACCCGTTAGGATTCTAATAGGTTATTATAAACCTTCGTTTCAGAATAGGAGACCCGGTAAAAGATACTTGCACTCGCTGATTGTGCTTTATACTTGCTCAGGTAAATACTTTTACCTTATTTTCCCTATACGGGCTTGGGGTACGGTATATAAAATACCGCTTGGTCGGGCATTGAATCTTTAATTGTATGATGGTTAAAGTATTGAAATGTCTCGTTTAAATTGTTTTGTTTGCCTAAAGCCTTTGGGGGGTTAATGACCATGTCCCGGATATCCCTGGCATCATTTTATGAAATGGCCACGACCTAAGCACGGGGCGTAGGCGTACGCCCGTCAGTGTCTCATATAATAATGTGGTGTGTCTATTGATCTTTAACCCGGCACGAACCGGGCTACTGAACGCATAAGAAACATGTAAATCTGTTACGAGTATTATATTCTAATAATTATCCCAAGTTATAAAATATTATTTGTGCCTTGTGCCGTAAATTCTTTTTCTTAAACTCTTTTCAAAATGAGTCGGTTGATTGTATTTACCAGTGTAAACTGACATATTTTCTCAAAAAGGTTAAGTGCAGGTACTACGCGTAATAGGCTGGTTTTTCTCCTAGCATCCACAATAAGTCTCGCAAGCTTGGATGACATAGACTGTTGAACATTGTTTCCTTTTATTTTGATCTACCTGTGGATTTACATTCAACTATTTGTGATACTTAATATTACAACATTGTTTGGTTGAAATGAATCTATACTTTGCTTCCGCTGTGCATTTAAATATTGTGTTGTTTGACTAATATGTTACCAACCACGTCACGATACTCCCCTACCGGGCCCACTGGTAATACGTGGAAATCTGGGGTGTGACAGGTTGGTATCAGAGCCAACATTGAGTGAATTAAACACTAGCCTTTTGTGTTTAATCTCAATGACACAATTGCACATTCCTAAATCTTCGAGTCTAGACAAAGAACTTAGGAATAATCCAAAATGTTTTTATTTTATTTTATTTTTAACTTTGTCCTTTTTTTCCTTGTTGTTACCCTTGTTTATATTGGCAGGTTTAAAAATGCCACCAAGATTCAGACGAGGAGGACGAGGAAAAGGGCCAATCAGCGCCCCTAACGACCACGAGGTCGGGCCTTCGCACCGGCGAACTCCTTCTTCTACAAGGAGTGCCGATCCGCGAGAACCTTGGAGGACTTATGAGGAGCCTGCCAGACAATCTACGTCGCATAGCTCAACACCTCCATATCATCACTCCTTTGGGCCTCAGTCTGAGATAGAACCCAACAACCCGCAACCTTCATACATACCCCTACAGCGATCCTTATCGCACCATTCCTTCGGCGACCCTACTCCTGTCTTTCAGGGCCGGTTTAACCAAGCAGATTACCTACCAGAACAAGGGGGCTTTAACCCACTAGGACCGGAGGATCACTTTTCCGGTGATCAAGCAATGGACATGGACGAGGATACGGATCCCGTCGAGACTGCAACCGGAACCCCGAACCATCCTTTTGAGATCTCTGATGGTTCATCTTTTCACGGATCACCCTACCAAGGTCCGGATAGTCACCAGGCACAGTTCAACCGGTGTGAGTGGTACTATACACCATCTCACCATTCATCGCCTCAGCAGCAACAGCAGCAGGAGGATCCCTCTGGGGATCCACGTTTTGTGGCAGTCACGCCACCGCCTCCACCACTGCCAGTTCATCTAGCACCACCAGAACCACCAAGACGTAGGAGGACTGGCGCACGGATCTCAGCACGAGGAGGGGATTTTCATTTCAGCACCCCTCAACACTCTAGTGGCAGCCACTACCCGCCACTATATGACGACCCACAAATGGGTGGGCCTTCAGTTCCAGTATCTGAGGTAAATTCGACACCTGTTGCACCGCCACCATCGGGTTTTGGTAACCCTATCCCTGCTTATACTGCTCCAGCAACATACAATCCATTCGGACCGCCAGCATACCCTAACTATAACTATGCTGAGGATCCTTACCAAGTGGCATCAAACTACCTTGCCCATAATCCTGAGGGACCATATGGAACCCCTTGGGGAATGGGACGCCCAGCTCGTGGGTATCAAGTACCTGCTCAGCCACCACTACAGCACCAGCCACCACGGTTTTCCCCACCAGAGCAGGAGGATCTCCGTCAAAGGCTGGAAAGGGTTGAACGAGACTTCCCGAGAGAACGTAGGAAGAATCAGGGATTCATGAGTGACTTAGCAAATTTGCGGAAAGGAAAGAAGAAACGGGATCGTTAAATCCCAATATGTATTATTGTATTTCCTTGTTTAAATTAAGTCCCTGCGTGGACATTTATTTACGTGTGTATGTAGTCCCTGCAAGGACATCTATCTTTATACTTAGTCCCTACGAGGACTTGTCTCTATTAGTCCCTGCGTGGACATTTATTTTTGTAAACAGTCCCTGCGAGGACTTGTATTATCGGTATAGCTCCTGCGTGGGCAAGTGTTTCTGTGAAAAGTCCCGTTTAGGGCAAAGTGTACTACTTTTAAATTTTAATGAAATGTTAAGTTTAAAAAAAAATTCATTTCTTTGATCTATGCATTTATATATTATATATGAAATAAATGAATCAAAATCATTCCTTTTAAAAATATATCTGCCTATTTAAATATTAACTAAGGATCTTAAAGGTATAACCTAGCATGCTTGTCATTTTAAGACCTGGCCAAGATGGTGAAACCTGTTAAAAAGATTCAAATCTCAGTTAACATCTGAAAACATGTTAACGCTCCTGGCAGTTCATGATTCGTTAAAATCACACACGTCATTTATATAAGGATTCTTCAAAAGATTCCTAACCCAACTTAATGATCTCTGAATCATGGGTTTAAATCATCAATTAAAATAATCATATTTTGACCTTACGTTGGTAATACAACGCCTACGGGCCCTTCTCATTTTCATATGAGACAAAAGACAGTAATAGTCTATGACCCTATCTGAAAAAGGTAAAGAACTTTGTTCAAACCTTCATGCCTTGATTCTCTGAAATCATGGCTTATGATTTAAATATGTCGCTATGACTAGGCCTTTTGTGCTACTAATAAAACTGTTATTGTTTTATAATTAGGATAAATTATAATAGAAATCCTAAATAAATGTGAGTAATAAATTAACAATATATGGTCTACGTTTACCACGGTTAATAAATTGCCATAAAAGACAATTCTATAATAAACTCACCAATAAATTATTGTCAATATGTAACAGTTCAAGCTACATGGCCGACTCAAACGAGATCAACAGTCACCCAAGGAGAGAGCATGATAATGCCCGAGTAAATGTAGCGGGTGCATAATTACAGGCAATGATAGATAATGTCGTTAATCGAGCTTTGGATAGACAGCTCCATGAATCCAGTGGTACCCATACAAGGACCCAATCTGCACCACACTCTAGAACACCCTCTAGGACCCACACTGCCAACAACAGTAATTCTCACCACTCATCAAACCAAAGGAGTATTCCATCCCAAAGAGTCATACTGAATCAAGAACCCCGTAATAAGGGTTGATCCTATAAGTACTTCGTTTCGTGCAAACCCAGGGATTTCACTGGGGAAAAAGGAGCAGTAGATTGCATGACTTGGTTGGACGAGATGGATACGGTAGTGGATATCAGTGGTTGCGATAATAGGGATATTGTGAAATTCGTGTCTCAGTCTTTTAAGGGAGAAGCATTAGCTTGGTGGAGATCTTTGATCCAAGCTACGGGGAAAATCCCGTTGTACAATATGACCTGGGAACAATTCATGTCACTGATCAAGGAAAACTATTGCTCTCAGCATGAGGTTGAGAAAATTGAAGCTGACTTCTTGTCGCTGGTCATGAGAAACCTAGACTGTCAGGCCTACCTTACCAGTTTCAACACCTTGTCAAGGTTGGTTCCATATTTGGTAACCCCGGAACCCAAACGAATAGCCCGTTTCATTGGGGGTTTGGCCCCGGAGATCAAGGCAAGTGTGAAGGCCTCCAGACCAGCTACTTTTCGGTCTGCAGCAGACATATCATTGTCTTTTACCTTGGATGCGGTCAGGCAGAAATCGCAGAGGAACACCGATACCGAAAAGAGGAAGCGTGAGGATGACAACTCACGACGTTCAGACAAGAAGCATAAGGGAAACAATGACCACAGGAAGGGGTCAGGATCTAGGAAGGATGGTCAGCAGTCGGGTGAAAAACCCAGATGTAAAATCTTCAAGAGACAGCACTTCGGGAAGTGCAGGTATGAATCGAACTCGCATTCTCAATCGAAAACTTTTGCATGTGGGTTATGCAAGTCCAAGGAACACAAGATCTTGGATTGCAAAAAGATGAAGGATGCGACCTGCTATGGTTGCAACGAAAAAGGGCACATAAAGACAAATTGCCCAAAGTTTGCAAAGAAAGCTGAAGAAGGAAAGAAGACCAATGCTAGGGTCTTCAGGATGGATGCTAAGGAAGCCGTCCAGGACGACAATGTGATAACAGGTACCTTCCTCGTAAATGATGTTTATGCGAGAGTGTTATTTGATTCAGGCGCTAATAAGTCGTTCGTAGATAATAAGTTTTGTGAATTGTTGAAATTACCTGTTAAGACCTTAAGTGTGAAGTATGAGGTGGAACTAGCAGATGGCACTTTAGAAACCACCTCAATGTTATTAGATGGATGTTTCATATCCATTAAGAACCACTCTTTTCCTTTGTCCCTACTTCCTTTGAAACTAGCCGGTTTCGACATAGTTTTGGGAATGGACTGGTTATCTCATAACCATGCCCAGATTGTTTGCAATAAGAAGCAAGTGGTGATCAAGACTCAGTTTGGTGAATCACTTACTATCCAGGGAAATACCCAGTATGGGCTGCCTGAGTAAATGTCTATGCTCAAGGACTCTAAGTGTTTGAAGAAGGGTTGTGTCATCTACATGGCACAAGTGATTATTAATGAGCCAAAGCCCAAGATTGGGGATATCCCCGTCATTTCTGAATACCCTGAAGTTTTTCCTGAAGAACTACCTGGTTTGCCACCAGATAGGCAAGTAGAATTCAGAATTGACATTATTCTTGGATCAGCACCAGTAGCAAGGGCGCCTTATAGGTTGGCACCAACAGAGATGAAGGAATTGAGAACGCAGTTAGATGATTTGCTAGCCAAAGGTTTCATCAAACCTAGTTCGTCTCCTTGGGGAGCACCAGTTTTATTTGTCAAGAAGAAGGATGGATCGATGCGTCTGTGCATCGACTACCATGAGCTCAATAAGGTCACTATCAAGAATAGGTATCCTTTGCCCAGAATCGACGATCTGTTCGATCAACTTCAAGGGGCAAGTTTCTTCTCTAAGATTGACTTAAGGTCAGGCTATCACCAACTGAAGGTTAGATATGAATACGTACACAAGACTGCATTTAGGACTCGTTATGGTCATTACGAGTTCCTAGTGATGCCTTTTGGGCTCACAAATGCACCTACCGCATTTATGGATCTCATGAATCGCGTTTGCAAGCCTTACATGGATAAATTTGTCATCGTCTTCATCGATGACATCCTCATCTACTCGAAGAACCAAGCTGACCATGAGAAGCACCTTCATTGCATTCTGGAACTACTTCATAAAGAAACGCTCTATGCCAAGTTCTTGAAGTGTGAATTCTGGCTTCGAGAAGTCCAATTTCTCGGACATGTTGTTAGTGAGCGTGGTATCCAAGTAGATCCCGCTAAAGTTGAAGCTGTCATGAATTGGCAAGAGCCAAAGACGCCTACAAAAATTCGTAGCTTCCTAGGTTTGGTAGGATACTATAGGCGATTCATTGAAAACTTCTCAAGGATTGCTGCACCCCTGACTTCGCTGACGCGTAAGAAGATTAAGTATGACTGGGGTCCTAAGCAGCAGGAATCCTTCGATATTCTGAAACAAAAGTTGAGAAATGCTCCAGTACTGACATTGCCTGATGGAATCGAGGAGTTTGTAGTTTATTGTGATGCATCACACACCGGGATGGGATGTGTGCTTATGCAGAAAGGCAAAGTCATTGCCTATGCTTCACGCCAGTTAAAGGTGCACGAAAAGAATTACACTACCCATGACTTGGAGTTGGGTGCCGTTGTATTCGCACTAAAACTTTGGAGGCACTACTTATATGGAATCAAATGTGTGATCTATTCTGATCACAAGAGCCTCCAGCACCCGTTTAATCAGAAGGATTTAAACATGAGGCAGCGCCGATGGATGGAGACATTGAATGATTATGATTGTGAAATCAGATACCATCCCGGCAAGGCGAATGTAGTCGCTGATGCCTTGAGTCGAAAGGAAAGGGTGAAACCCATCCGAATCAATGCCAACTTAAGAACAGTTTGAATGAAAGGTTGTTAGCTGCACAGAAGGAAGCTGTGTTGGAAGCTAACTATCCTAATGAAAAGCTAGGAGTAACTGAGGAGCAGTTATCTCTTGGCAAAGACGGAATTCTGAGATTGAATGGACGAATATGGGTTCCAATCTATGGAGGACTTCGAGATGTTATCCTCCAGGAAGCCCATAGTTCTAAATATTCTGTTCATCCGGGAGTTGATAAGATGTACCAGGACCTAAGGGCAAACTATTGGTGGATAGGCTTGAAGAAGTCTGTAGCTACCTATGTAGCTAAATGCTTGACGTGTGCGCAAGTCAAAGCTGAACATCAAAAGCCGTCAGGTTTGCTACAACAGCCTGAACTTTCCACTTGGAAATGGGAAATGGTAACTATGGATTTTATCACCAAGTTATCCAAAACAAGGAAGGGAAATGATACGATATGGGTTATAGTTGATAGACTGACTAAGTCAGCACATTTCTTACCCATCAAGGAGACTTATAGCTCCGATATGTTAGCCCAGTTGTACGTGGATAAGATTGTAGCTTTACATGGGATACCTGTGTCTATTATCTCTGACAGAGATACTAGATACACGTCACATTTTTGGAAAAGCTTCCAACAATCTTTGGGCACACGTTTGAATTTTAGTACGGCTTACCATCCTCAGACGGACGGTCAGAGTGAGCGTACTATTCAAACTTTGGAAGACATGCTTCGAGCATGCGTGATTGATTTAGGTGGTAGTTGGGATAACCACCTGCCATTGATAGAATTCTCCTACAACAATAGCTACCATACCAGCATTAAAGCTGCGCCTTTCGAGGCCTTATACGGTAGAAAGTGTAGATCGCCCATTTGTTGGGCAGAAGTTGGAGATGTCCAATTATCAGGACCAGAGATAGTCTTTGAAACGACGGACAAGATTGTCCAGATTCGAGACCGTCTCAAAGCTGCCCGAGATAGGCAGAAGAGTTACGCAGATCCAAAGCGTAAAGCTATGAACTTCGAAGTATGTGACAAAGTGTTGCTTAAAGTATCACCCTGGAAGGGAGTGATGCGATTTGGTAAGAAAGGCAAGTTAAGCCCGAGGTACATAGGACCGTTCGAAGTCATCGAACGTGTCGGATCGGTTGCCTATAAGTTAAACTTACCAGAAGAGCTCAGTGTAATTCACAATGTATTTCACATCTGCAATCTGAAAAAGTGTTTCGCTGATGAATCACTGGTCATACCACATACAGATGTGCATATAGATGAGAGCTTGAAATTTGTGGAAAAACCATTGTCGATTGAAGATCGACAGGTTAAGAAGCTTCGAAGGAAGCATGTGCCTATTGTAAAGGTCAAATGGGATGCCCGTAGAGGTCCCGAATATACGTGGGAGGTTGAGTCCACAATGAAAGAAAAGTACCCTTATTTGTTTCAGTAAATCTCGAGGTCGAGATTTCTTTTAAGGGGGTGAGGATGTAACACCTCAAAAATTCACGTCTTATAATGTGTTGACACGTGTCATAAGTTTGAACGTGTGTAAGAATGTTATTGAAGGACTAAAGTTGACAAACCTGGAAAGTATGTGAATATACGGGTTCTAAATGTCATCAGTGAATAAATATATTGTACATTAACCCTACATGATGCTCGTACCTTCAAACGAATAAATCATGGATCATACGAAGCTTAATATAAAAGAAAGTGAGAGATTACAAACTACAGGGGTTAAATGTGTCAACATGTTTAAGATATACCTCTGAGTGACCTTTTAGCAAACCCGAAGCTTTGTAACGATTAATTATGCTCACTAGAATGTGTGATAAAAATTTCACCAAGTTTCGTTATCGTATGAGAAAGTTGTGATAAAATTCGTGTTCGAGGGGTTAGAAGCGTCAACATGGAAATTTAGGACTTTTAGGGTAAACACAAAGTGACCAAGGGCTTCACAAAGTAGGTATAAGTCTTAAAGCCCTTATATGTCAATTTTAAAGGCTAAGAATGCAAGAAATAATGAGAAAACGACCTTTCCAGGGACCAAGGGCCAAAAATGCAAAGTTGGAAAGTTGTGTAACCTGAACCGGAGGCCCAAGCGGGCCGCGTAAGACTTAACAACATCTTACGCGGGCCGCGTACGTCGCCCAGTTGCAGAAACAACAACCAGCTGCCTATTTAGCCCCTTAACCGACTCCAATTGCATTTCCATGATACCATGGGCTTCCTATACTGGTTTTTAGTCACTAGAGGGCACTTGTAAGCATCCATGATCATTAGTAGCCTTGCATGTCAACAATCTAAGGAGTTTTGATCAATATATAAGCTCCTAAGTTTGCAACATTCATACATTAATCTCATTTGCATTTCTTGAAGACTTCTGGAACTCAAGAGCCTTTTCTAAGCCTTCCTAATCATTCATTAGACACTTGTAAGTATGCTTAACCTTCTTTAATTGAGTCTAGCTTTGTTATTTAGCTAAAAGTCAAACCGCCGTAATTACGGTTTGACTTCAAGATTAATTAATAATGGCTCAGTCAAATCTCGAATTAAAAGTACCTTTAAGTAGGTAATTATGTGGGTAATAAACCCTTAAAAGGGTACTCAATGATTCCCATCCTAACTAGGTCATTTGTCGAGTCAAAGATGCTTAGAAAAAGTCAACAGAAATGTAATAAACCCTTAAAAGGGTACTCACTGATTTAACACATAATTAACAATGTAAAAGGCGTGTAACCTATTTTATTATTAATATAACATGGTAATAAGTATAAGAACTTGCCTAAGCTTGTTTGATTCGACAACTTTCTGTTTAGAACCGATTCGGAACCGAAAGTCGCAAAACTTTGACTTTTGCTTTGACTTCAGTTCTGACCCGATTTAGATAGGTTTAGACATGCCTTAAAGTTCCATTAGGACCTAGTTACATGATTGTATAACCCTCTGCGTTTATACCACTTGAATCCTTAATTGTCCGACGTTTCCGTTAATTGCTTAAATATTGACCATAATGCCCTTATGACCATAAAACGAGAATTTTGGAATTATGAAAGTACAATAATCTTTGTTGCTGATTATTAAACATGTCCCTAAATTTTCACATCAGTTGGAGGTCTAGATTAGGAGTTATGCTTAATGACGTAATTAGAACGCTTCTTAGTAATTAAACGGTGTCATTAGCGTAAAGCCTATCTAAACCCAATTTTTGACACCAAAACTTTTACCCACTGATGTAATATAATATTTTGGGATTTTTGATGATTTTTAATTATTTTTAAACTGATCATAAGCAAGGATTAGTGCCTTGATTCGATAAATACCGATTATACCCTTTTCGGCCATAAAATGAGTTTTACAAGTCCTTTTGCTACCAATCCAATTGCTACTGATTTTAAATATTAAAAGACGTGTTTTGAACCTTATGAATTGACCTGGAAACTCAGATTCCTATTTTAACCCGAAAATCGCTTAAAACGACGTTATACGCGTATTAAACGCATAGTAAGGGTTTAAAACCATTTTGTCACAAAGGACTTAACACCAACTGATATGACCTGTTAAGATAAGTCATTTTACTGATTAATTCAGACCCGAATCACAGAAGCTAAATTAATCCCTTTTATAATCTTTAAAATGACCAAAATACCCCTACGGGGCTTAATTATAGGTTAGACTCGTTTTGGGCGTAATGGAAGGTATCCTACTGATATCACAACATATTTAAGGCATGTTAACTTAGGAAACCTGTTTAGGACTCTTATGGTTACCCGTTACGCTTCATGCGCGTTCGGTTCGGTTTATGTAACTAGTTTGCATAAATTCACCGAAACGGGTCAAACCTTATCATTTTAATCTCAAATTCCAGAATGGGTTTAGTTTACCCATATTAAACAAGTCTTCAAACTTATCGGGTCTAAATCACATTCTATTCCGGTCTTCGCTTAATCATGCGTTCGAACCGTATATTCCTTTAAAACTAACCGGTCTAAGTTTAGACTTAATCAAAGACCCGTTAGGATTCTAATAGCTTATTGTAAACCTTCGTTACAGAATAGGAGACCCGGTAAAAGATACTTGCACTTGCTGATTGTGATTTATACTTGCTCAGGTAAATACTTTTAACTTATTTTCCCTATACGGGCTTGGGGTACAGTATATAAAATACCGCTTGGTCGGGCATTGAATCTTTAATTGTATGATGGTTAAAGTATTGAAATGTATCGTTTAAATTGTTTTGTTTGCTTAAAGCCTTTGGGGGGTTAATGACCATGTCCCGGATATCCCTGGCATCATTTTACGAAATGGCCACGACCTAAGCACGGGGCGTAGGCGTACGCCCGTCGGTGTCTCATATAATAATGTGGTGTGTCTATTGATCTTTAACCCGGCACGAACCGGGCTACTGAACGCATAAGAAACATGTAAATCTGTTACGAGTATTATATTCTAATAATTATCCCAAGTTATAAAATATTATTTGTGCCTTGTGCCGTAAATTCTTTTTCTTAAACTCTTTTCAAAATGAGTCGGTTGATTGTATTTACCAGTGTAAACTGACGTATTTTCTCAAAAAGGTTAAGTGCAGGTACTACGCGTAATAGGCTGGCTTTTCTCCTAGCATCCACAATAAGTCTCGCAAGCTTGGATGTCATAGACTGTTGAACATTGTTTCCTTTTATTTTGATCTACCTGTGGATTTATATTCAACTATTTGTGATACTTAATATTACAATATTGTTTGGTTGAAATGAGTCTATACTTTGCTTCCGCTGTGCATTTAAATATTGTGTTGTTTGACTAATATGTTACCAACCACGTCACGATACTCCCCTACCGGGCCCACCGGTAATACGTGGAAATCTGGGGTGTGACAGGTTGGTATCAGAGCCAACATTGAGTGAATTAAACACTAGCCTTTTGTGTTTAATCTCAATGACACAATTGCACATTCCTAAATCTTCGAGTCTAGACAAAGAACTTAGGAATAATCCAAAATGTTTTTATTTTATTTTATTTTTAACTGTCCTTTATTTTTCCTTGTTGTTACCTTTGTTTATATTGGCAGGTTTAAAAATGCCACCAAGATTCAGATGAGGAGGATGAGGAAAAGGGCCAATCAGCGTCCCTAACGACCACGAGGCTAGGCCTTCGCACCGGCGAACTCCTTCTTCTACAAGGAGTGCCGATCCGCGAGAACTTTGGAGGACATATGAGGTGCCTGCCAGACAATCTACGTCGCATAGCTCAACACCTCCATATCATCACTCCTTTGGGCCTCAGTCTGAGAATGAGCCCAACAACCCGCAACCTTCATACATACCCCTACATCGATCCTTATCGCACCATTCCTTCGGCGACCCTACTCCTGTCTTTCAGGGCCGGTTTAACCCAGCAGATTACCTACCAGAACAAGGGAGCTTTAACCCACTAGGATCGAAAGATCACTTTTCCGGTGATCAAGCAATGGACATGGACGAGGATACGGATCCCGTCGAGACTGCAACCGGAACCCCGAACCATCCTTTTGAGATCTCTGATGGTTCATCTTTTCACGGATCACCCTACCAAGGTCCGGATAGTCACCAGGCACGGTTCAACCGGTGTGAGTGGTACTATACACCATCTCACCATTCATCGCCTCAGCAGCAGCAGCAGGATCCCTCTGGGGATCCACGTTTCGTGGCAGTCACGCCACCGCCTCCACCGCCGCCAGTTCATCTAGCACCACCAGAACCACCAAGACGTAGGAGGACCGGCGCACGGATGTCAGTACGAGGAGGGGATTTTCATTTCAGCACCCCTCAACACTCTAGTGGCAGCCACTACCCGCCACTATATGAAGACCCACAAATGGGTGGGCCTTCAGTTCCAGTATCTGAGGTAAATTCGACACCTGTTGCACCGCCACCATCGGGTTTTGGCAACCCTATCCCTGCTTATACTGCTCCAGCAACATACAATCCATTCGGACCGCCAACATACCCTAACTATAACTATGCTGAGGATCCTTACCAAGTGGCATCAAACTACCTTGCCCATAATCCTGAGGGACCATATGGAACCCCTTGGGGAATGGGACGCCCAACTCATGGGTATCAAGTAACTGCTCAGCCACCACTACAGCACCAGCCACCACGGTTTTCCCCACCAGAGCAGGAGGATCTCCGTCAAAGGCTGGAAAGGGTTGAGCGAGACTTCCAGAGAGAACGTAGGAAGAATCAGGGATTCATGAGTGGCTTAGAAAGTTTGCTGAAAGGAAAGAAGAAACGGGATCGTTAAATCCCAATATGTATTATTCTATTTCCTTGTTTAAACTAAGTCCCTGCGTGGACATTTATTTATGTGTGTAAGTAGTCCCTGCATGGACATCTATCTTTGTACTTAGTCCCTACGAGGACTTGTCTCTATTAGTCCCTGCGTGGACATTTATTTTTGTAAACAGTCCCTGCGAGGACTTGTATTATCGGTATAGCTCCTGCGTGGGCAAGTGTTTCTATGAAAAGTCCCGTTTAGGGCAAAGTGTACTACTTTTAAATTTTAATGGAATGTTAAGTTTAAAAAAAAATTCATTTCTATCATCTATGCATTTATATATTATATATGAAATAAATGAATCAAAATCATTCCTTTTAAAAATATATCTGCCTATTTAAATATTAACTAAGGATCTTAAAGGTATAAGCTAGCCTGCATGTCATTTTAAGACCTGGCCAAGATGGTGAAACCTGTTAAAAAGATTCAAATCTCAGTTAAAATCTGAAAAAATGTTAACGTTCCTGGCAAACGTGATTCGTTAAAATCACACACGTCATTTATATAAGGATTCTTCAAAAGATTCCTAACCCAACTTAATGATCTCTGAATCATGGGTTTAAATCATCAATTAAAATGATCATATTTTGACCAAACGTTGGTAATACAACGCCTACGGGCCCTTCTCATTTTCATATGAGACAAAAGAAAGTAATAGTCTATGACCCTATCTGAAAAAGGTAAAGAACTTTGTTCAAACCTTCATGCCTTGATTCTCTGAAATCATGGCTTATGATTTAAATATGTCGCTATGACTAGGCCTTTTGTGCTACTAATAAAACTGTTATTGTTTTATAATTAGGATAAATTTTAATAGAAATCCTAAATAAATGTGAGTAATAAATTAACCATATATGGTCTACGTTTACCACGGTTAATAAATTGCCATAAAAGACAATTCTATAATAACCTCACCAATAAATTATTGTCAATATGTAGCAGTTCAAGCTACATGGCCGACTCAAACGAGATCAATAGTCACCCAAGGAGAGAGCATGATAATGCCCGAGTAAATGTAGCGGGTGCAAAATTACAGGCAATGATAGATAATGCCGTTAATCGAGCTTTGGATAGACAGCTCCATGAATCCAGTGGTACCCATACAAGGACCCAATCTGCACCACACTCTAGAACACCCTCCAGGACCCACACTGCCCACAACAAGGTGACAACAACCGAATGACCATCCGATCGGGCGGTCATCCGATCGAATAGTCATCCAACCGAACAACCTGTTCCCCATAATCTTCAACGCTTAAACTATTTTGGAACCAAACTTTGAACTATGAGACCTTTACTCAAACAGTCATCCGACCGAACGGCCATCCGACCGGATGACCATCCGGTCGAACGACTTGGACCTATACTACAACAGAAACTTCAAAAGTTGATACATTGTGGAAACTTACCTACCGATCGAATGACCATCCGATCGGATGGTGGTCCGTCTAAATCTAACAGGTCATCTGACCGTATGACCATCCGTCCGGATGGCCATCCGATCAGGAACCTGGTCTGACACTTTGCACTTTTCGATATTTTGTTTGACGCTTATCTGTTAAACTATAATCAGGCTAACTCCAACGCTCCCTTCAATCCAATAGTAGGTGTCGATACTTAGCACCCACTGTGAGTATACTCGATCCCTTTTTGTTTTAAACACTTTTGGGATGCAACATGTATTGTATATAAACTTGACACATGACACTTGAAACTATTTGAAACTTACTCTATCCACTGTAAACATGGAAACTTGATACTTGGAAACTTGAGACTTTAGACTTTTTATGCTATGTGAACGTTTAATCCTTGTGTGTAGTTCCGCCTTAACAATGGTAGCGTTATAGGGGTAATGCACCTCCCCGTTAGTCTTTGGGGTATTGTTAGGAGGAGACACTCCTTTGTTTTCCTTGAGTCTTGGGAAAGCGGTTAACGCATTTGAAACTTGGGCTATCACTTGGACTGCGTTTAATAGCATGGAGAAACTTTTTATTTGTTAACATGCTGGATATGAGTCTTTTAAACTACTATGCTACTACGTACTCAAACTTGTACACTCGCCAACATTTTTGTTGATATATTTTAATACATGTTGCAGGTTGATAATAGCGGAGGAAACAAGAAACTTGCTAGGACGCTGCTTAGAAACACATCGTAGTTAATTTGGAAACTTTGAACAATACATGGAATGTTTTGTAATTGATCTTTTGCTGATGTTTAGACAATGTTTGAAATTGATTAATCTATATTGAAACTTTAGGGTTATGGAAACTCATGAGCAGTCTGAACGCTTAGTGTCGTGCCCCGATGTTTCCGCCATCGGTTGGGGTGTGACACCACGGGGCCGTGCCCGCTGAACACGGGCCGTGTGGAGCCCTATGCTGACAAATGCATTTAATGAAGGAATAGAAAAGGATGGCCACGGGGGCGTGTCCGCTGGACACGGGGTCGTGGCCGGGCTTCTGTTCAGGCTATAAATAGGGGTGCTTGGCTTACTTCAAAGACATCCCTTGGCAAACCACTACTCTCTCACTTTGTCACCACTCCACCACCACTACAACACCCACATCCACCACCATCATCCATCATCCACCTTAGAGTGTGTGTATTAGTCTCGGGATCCAAGATTGATAGTAAGAGTTCTTGTAACACCCCAACCCGGAATGGGCTGACGTGTCACTTTTACGGAGTCAGATCAAAAACATAATTCCATTTATACTTAAATGTATTACAAGGCTTTACAACTTAATGAAGGATATCTAATCCATTACAATTATTTCTACCGTCTTTTCCAAACACTCGAGCACTCTTCCATATTCCGTCCCAGATTGTCCTGATAACCTGACGTAAAGAAGAAAACACAAAAACGTACGTCTGAGCAAAATTTGGAAAGTTTTGCCCAGTGTGCGGATAGAGGAAAACAAAAGCTTATTTTATTTGATATCCGGATGGAACTTTATGATGCAAGTAACGTAATTTCATAATCATATCATACGGATGTACCCATGAGCCAAACTTAAAACGTGACAATACACAGGTAGCTACTCCTGCATAATTATCACATGAAATGGCGAGTTGGCATACCCGTTATCCATCTCCTTATAACTTAAATCCTAGGATCGATCCATACGCCTCCTAATAGCTTATATGTACCACACTTTTACTTAAGAGACGCCGTGAACTGATCTCTCCGTCACGGGTGGAGCACATGATGTTGATGCCACAACAACATGCTCGTGCGACACTCCACGAGAAGCGACACTCAGGGTATCAGAGTACAAAGAGTATTATTCACATAACTTATAAAACTTATTTTCATAACAAGACGTAACATATATTGGAACATGCGATAATGAGTACAACTTAACAGAAAACTATCGCATGACATAAAAGCTAAATCAAATGATTAGAATAGAAATCGAATGGACTGTCAAATGAATCGATAATAAAAAACATGAGGAGTTTTAAAAAGACATAGTAACATAACAAGACGTAAAACTTATTTTCATAACAAGACGTAACATATATTGGAACATGCGATAATGAGTACAACTTAACAGAAAACTATCGCATGACATAAAAGCTAAATCAAATGATTAGAATAGAAATCGAATGGACTGTCAAATGAATCGATAATAAAAAACATGAGGAGTTTTAAAAAGACATAGTAATATAATGGTATTATAACAATTTGACTTGAGTAACATAATACTTGTATATAATATTAAACTTGTAATTTATTTACTTATAACTTGTAAGCCTTAAGATATTTAACTTGTAACTTGTAAACAATAATTTGATTGAAAATACGAATCTTTAGCTAGATTGAAAATCTAAGAGTGGAACCAGTCACCAAGGTATGGATATCAATCCTATCTTGACAATTTCGTCCCCAAAGTGTGGTTTATTAAACGAAACAAGAAAAAAACCTTGACTCGTTAATAAGGAACCACTAGAGTATGAAATTTGATTTGTAAATTTATAAACAAATAACTCACAAACATGTATACTTGTAAATACGAAAAGAATATTTTTCATAAACCATTTTCTAAATAACTGATGTAAAACAAAACCTTTTTCAAAACGTTTGTAACTTCCAACACATATTTCATAACTTAATCTTAATACGGAATTTAAAATCAGGAATGATATACTTGTATCCAAACGACATAAATCGAAAGAAAGGATTCTATCCGTACCTTAAAATTTCCAAGTGATGCTACCTTGTTTTCAATTGTAGATTTATACGGGCAGAGTTTAGCCTACTGATTATCCTCTTAACCTAATTTGCACACAAACTAGGTAATTAACTTAATACAGCATTTACGATAACTCACGAGATCAACCCTCACAACAAATGACAAAGTGCGATACTTAAACATCCAGCGGATTCACAACGAATGACAGAGTATAGTCCGATTTCGAACAGCACTCAAACATTCAAGTTGAAATCACGATGAATGACAAAGTATAAACCCAATTTGAGCAGCACTTAAACATCTATTGAGTACACTGAACGATCGGACAATGAATCGTAATAGCGATCGAGTTAATACCCTGTTCTGCAGCACCCCGCTATACTAATTAGTGTTTCGTGTGTGTTAATTGAAGTAAACAGACGATAACTCGAATAATTTTACGAATTCTTTCGTCGTTTCAGCGCCCAGAAGCAAGTGCCAACATCTGCTATTTATAGTCGAATTTTGCCCCCCCTTACGGACCGTAACAATTAACCCTTACGGTCCGTAAGGGTTACCTATTGATCATAGGGTTGCCACGCGTGGGACTAGCCTAGCTGAGTCGACACTTTCTAAAATTTTAACTTCGACAGCAAGTTATTAGGATAATAGTCAAGTAGGAATTACCCCCCCTGAGTTTTAGGGGCCCTAATCCTGATTCTAAAAATTCTGAAAATTCTAGGGTTTGTGCATAATCAATTGGGTGTCTTAATTAGGGTTTCCTATTGGACTATAATTCATAAGAAATAATAATTTTTTTTAATGAGGGTTGTTATATTTTTGTTTTAAATTTTTCGGGTGTTACAGTTCTTACCAATCAAAGGCCATGTTTGGTTAAGCCTCTTTCATCACTTGGTGAAGACAAACCTTTTATGTATTACTTTTGATTTTTAATATTTCGGCACTTTTTATTTGGTTTTGTATTAATGAGTTTAATAACTAGTTTCTTATGTTGAAGGTGAATTTTCTTTATCATTTGTCCGTGGTGTCTTGGCATTACTTTACTGTCTATATAAAGTAAAAGATTTACACCATTCATATCTCTACGGTCTATATAGAGATATGTTGGCTACCTAGTCGGGGGTTAAGGGAATGGTTTAGTAAGATTTTTGCCTTGTTCAGTGTATAGATCCTGCAAGGACCTGGGTCAAGCTTACTAGGACCTCCTTCAATACCCTTTGGTATTGGATGGCGGGGGTGCGAATAGGTTGATCCCCTCATATGTAAACTACTATTAATACATTAAACCGGCTACTTGGGATTGTATCCCTGCTGACTCAAACCACTTAGCCGAGGGTAACGTCACCTTCAAAAGAGGAGCCTACCACTTTTCGCATTAATAACTTAATTAAGTATCTTTCAATATTCCGACCCTTTGGGATTGTATCCTTGCTGACTCAAACTACTGGGTTGAGGGTAACGTCACCTTCAAAAGAGGGGCCTACTACTATAACTAAGATAATCTCTTAAAAAGTCCGAAAGTGCAAAAATCATCAAAGGATACTTAAAAGGCGAGTCGGATCCAAGTGATTCATCTTGTCTATCTGTTTTTATTTTATTTTTATTTCTGCATTTTTAGTTTTTGTTTTTGTTTTCATGTTTAAAACCTTTCCTCAAAATTTTTTAGATTGGTTAGACGTTGAGGATAAACCGGTACTAAAAGCTCTTGTGTCCTTGGACGACCTCGGTATCTTACCATTGGAACCCCAAGGGCCAGAATATCCCTCTGAACGGCTTCATCCATGCTAAGTATTGCCTTGATTGTCTTGATTTTCACCCTTCTCCTGTCAGAGAACTTTAGGACGAAACGCTTTTCCGCCCTATCAAACCTCCATGCAATAACTTGAGACATTTTTTTAAAAAAGTTTTTCTGACGTTTTAGTCAAGGTGTGGCGTGTAAGAGAATATGTAGAATGTTAAGTTTTGTTTACCTGTTCTACTTATATAATGACTTTTTTTGCCATGTAGGATGCAGTCCTATAACGTCAGGAAATTATGGTATTTTTGAAAAGAAAAATAAATTCAAGTACCGATGTAGTGGGTTTTAATTATAATGTTAGTAATAAATTTTCCGTCGTTTCAGTTTACTGTTTGTAGTTACTGTTTTGTTCAGCGTCATCTGTTTTATGGCTGTAACACGTCCCATCTTTATTAGATTTTGGCGTTTTGTATTTTTAGTGGCGTTTAGACAAAGATGTCACATTGTTCTGTTTCTCTTGCACATTGTTCTGTTTCTATTAAAGTAGTAAGGAAATTACCGGTTTCGTGCCGATTGTCACAGTCTCCCCCCCTCCCCCCGTTAAAAGAATTTCGTCCTGAAATTCAAGCGGAGTTATTCCTTGCAAGAGTTTCCTCGAACAGGTGGGGATACTTGGCTTTAAATTGATCCTCACATTCCCAAGTATACTCGGACCCGTGTCGAGAGTTCCAATGGACTTTGACCAGTTTAATACGACTTTTCCTCATTTTCTGGACCTTCCAGTCCATCACCTCAACAGGTTCTTCTGTGAGTCGGAGTTTGTTGTCAATGTGTACCTCATCCGAAGGGATGATAACTGTTTTATGTGTTGGATTCTTCTTGAGGTTCGACACATGGAACGTATCATATACGCCATCAAGTTCCTCCAGTAGCTCCAATTTATACGCTACGGTACCAATCTTTTCCAAGATCTTAAATGGTCCAATATATCATGGATTCAACTTCCCACGTTTCCCGAATCTTGCTACACCCTTCCAAGGCGGGACTTTTAACAAAACTTTGTCTCCTACCTCGAAAGCTAACGACTCTCGTCTTCGGTTGGCGTAGCTCTTTTTTCGATCACGAGCCGCCTTGATACGGTAAGCATGTCTTCGAGTGTTTATATGGTACGTTCGCTCTGGCCCGTCGGTTTGCGAATGAAAGGCCGTGCTTAGATCCAAGTGAGATCCAAAGGCCTCTTGAAAAGATTGCTAAATACTTGATACGAAGCAACCGTCTCTGTCTGAAATTATTGAAACAGGCACTCCATGACGAGCCACTATTTCCTTGAGATACAGTTCGGCAAGCTTTCTTGTACCATCCTTTTCCCGTATCGGTAGGAAGTGCGCAGACTTGGTCAATCGATCGACTATTACCCATATCATGTCATGTCCTAGGGGTCCTGGGTAATTTTGTTATGAAATCCATCTGTTGGTCTCCCACTTCCAAACGAGGATCTCGGGTTGTTGCAGCAAGCCCGAGGATTTCTGGTATTCGGCCTTAACCTTTGCGCAGATTAAGCACTTTCCAACGTAAGAAGTGACGTCATTCTTGAGATTAGACCACCAATAATACTCTTTCAAGTGTTGATACATATTGTCCGATCCCAGGTGGAACGAGTAGCTCGACTTATGGGCTTCATCAAAAATAATCTCTCGAACACCGCCAAAAAGTGGAACCCAAATACGTCCCATAAATTACAAAGTTCCATCTTCGTTTGGCACCAATTATTTTTCCATGCCCCGGAGAAGTTCAGCCTTAATATGTTCTTCCTTGAGTGCTTCTTGTTGAGCGTCATGAATACACGTAGTAAGGTTCGTCTGAATCGTCATTTCCAAAGCTCGAACCCTTAATATTCTAATATGTTCCTTTTGATTCAAGGCGCCCGCTACCACGTTCGCCTTCCCTGGATGGTACTTAACCTCACAATCATAATCATTCAACAACTCAACCCATCGTCGTTGACGCATATTTAACTCCTTCTGATTAAATATGTGCTCAAGACTTTTGTGATCCGTGAACATAGTACACCGAGTACCATAAAGATAATGCCGCCAAATCTTCAAAGCGAATACCACCGCGCCTAACTCTAGGTTGTGAGTGGTATAATTCTTCTCATGAACTTTCAACTGACGCGATGCATAGGCAATGAATTTTTGTCGTTGCATAAGCATGCAACCCAAACCTTGACGCGAAGCGTCGCAGTACACCACAAAATCATCGGTACCTTCAGGCGGTGATAAGATTGATGCATCGCATAGCTTATCCTTGAGAAGCTGAAAAGTTATCCTTGAGAAGATTGGTGCATCGCATAGCTTATCCTTGAGAAGCTGAAAAGCTTCTTCTTGCTTTTCTCCCTAGTCAAACTTCTTATCTTTTTGCGTGAGAGAAGTTAGCGGTTGAGCAATTTTTGAAAAACTCTCAATAAATCTTCGATAGTAGCCGGCTAATCCTAGAAACTGTCATACTTCAGTCGGAGTCTTGGGCGCTTCCCAATTCTTGTGGGGCCATCATGGGGCCGGCCACACTAGGGGGAGTAAAGTGTAACACCCCAGAAATATTAAATTATAAATATATAAAAAACGTAAGTTGGTCATAACCAATGGTAATGTAACTAGGAATAATTCACCTAGTTAATTTAAGGGGTTGTTTGGTAGCCTCTGAATGGTCATTAAGAGGCTACCTCTTAATGGAACCATTAAGAATTTTACCAATGAGAAGGTAGCAGAATGTGACATGTGATGATTTACCCTTAAGAGGTTACCTCTTAACCATTCAGACTTGAGGTTACCTCTTATTCATTCAGAGGTTTTAAACCATTAAGAGGTAACACTGAATGGTCATTAAGAGGCTACCAAACAGCCCCTAAATGTTGTAGATAATAAAGAAACTTGACTAAATTAACCTTCTTTCATAAATTGGAATTAGAGGGACTAAAATGGTCAATATTGAAAGTGAAATTACTAAAAAGGAAAAATGGACTCAAAACACACACTTGGTGTGTGTTCTGGTCGACGTTTTCACAAAAGCAGGAAGGGGGTTCTTCCACTTGAACCCTAAACTCACAAAATATATCAAAATCAAAGGGAAATTCAAGCTAAGAATTGGGGATTTAACTAAATTCGTGATCACCTCAGCTAGGAGATCACAAGGTATGTCAAATTTTGTCATTTGGTGATATCTTGAATTTATGATTAACACTCATAATCGAAATTCTAGAGTGAATGTTGAATGTATTAGTGAAATGGTGTTGAATCCATGTCTAGGAACAAACCCTAGGTGAAAACTTGATGAATTATTGTCATAACTAGAGATTGAATGATTACCCTTATATGTGTTAAGTAGGTTTTCATGATAATGTGTTGAACACTTGAATTAGAGTGTTAAATTTATGAAATTTGAAGATAGGATGCAAGTTCTAGATGTAGTTCATGAACACTAGACATGAGGGCTTGATTTTGATGTTAAAACTTGGTTAAAGAGTTAATCATAAACTCGATTAAAGATGCATAAAAATCTTGCCCGCAAGGTGCTTGTTAAAATGTCTAAGTGAATATTGATATGTTGAAAATATGAAAGAAATGCGTAATTGGCAAATTTGACAAATTACGTGTGATATGTGATAATATAAGTTCAAAAAAATATATTGATTGAACTCTATAGGCAAAGCGGGTGAATCTCAAGCGGTCAAGTTGGAACGAACGCGCGCTTGAAGGATAAGCTTTAAGGTACGTAACTTGTTGTTTCGTTACATTTTATAGACGAGTTTAGTTGTTGATATATGTGTTGCATAGACATAGTCAAGATAAATGCGTTTGGTATGTCATGAAGTGATGGAATTCACTAGACAAATCAAACAGGTCAAAATAAATAGTTAGCCATATGGCGGTTTTAAGTGACTTGAATGTCACACATCAAACCGGTAAATTGGATGCGTAAGCCGTGTATCGGACACGCTAAAGTTTGATTGATGAACCTTAGATTTGGGTCAAAACTTAGAGAACTTGATATCTTGAATAATTGATGGAAAAATGTATGTTTGAATCAAGTTTATCAAACGGATGTGAATGCGTAAGCAAACCACGTAGTGGGAGCGAATACGCTAGTGTTATGAAGCCCGGAGATTTGGGTAAAATGATCAAGGATTAACCTTGGTCATAAGAAGTGAAAAACATGTTAGAACATAACGGGTCGAATAATTTCTTATTTTATTCGTAAGCTGTTAGTTTATAAACCAGGATTTGTTGCGAACCGAAATAATAGACATAGAGGTAAACGTATTACGGTCGTATAGAAACAAGAATCGTGTGAATCGGATAAGTATATTGAAAGTTATGCAAGTTACAAGTTGTAACAAGTGAAAAATGTGGAGTTGGGCAACTGCAGCTCTAAGAAAAAAAAACATTCTGTCGAAATGCAGCCTTCGCGTCACGCGACGTAAGGAAGGAAACACCGTCGCGTGGCGCGACGATCGTTGCGGCACGCGACAAAAACTACTAAACCCTTCGCGGCACGCGACGGGTATAAAAGCTGGCAAATTGTTTGTTTTTGGTTATTTGGCTTAGAGAACTTGGTAAATTATGTTATAAACTATCATATCTAATGTTTATGGTGGTTTTGAATATAGGTGAACGTTAATAAGCTTTCGGATGAAGATCAAGCGACATTCAAGAACCGAACACACGCTAAATGAAGCTTCCGCGTTGATCTTGTTTTGTTTTGATAATGTGAATTATGTAGACACTTAAAATTAGTATTTTGAATGTTTTAAACTCAAAGTGAACATCGATTTGGAACGTTTTTGTTAAATGGCATATTTTTCGTATAAATGCATATTTTATATGATGAATTGTTTAGAAACTAGTTTGGGTCTTACATAAAGTGTAAAAATTTGGAAGTTTAAGGGTTAGGAAGGTAAATTGAAGGTTAAATGTTATGTTAAGTGTGTTTAAGTGTTCTTAAGGTTTTTAGTGTGTTTTATAGTCATAACTAGCTTTAAAACACTAAAACTATGTTTCTAGTCCATTTTTAGTGTTTTGGTACTGTCCGGTTTATTGTTCGGTTGTCGGTTCGTTAAAGTGCTAAATTGTGTAATTTATATGGTATGAAGTACCTTTTGTGACATGGTTTCATTCCTGACACTTTACAAGTTATTCTGGATGTTTAATCCTTATTTCTGCATGTTACTTTGGCTTATAAATGCTTAATTTTGCAGAAAAGTGCAGAATTTTGTGTTTAAAATGCGTTTCGGACAATTTTTATTGTTTATTTAAGTTTCCAGAAAGTGTTAATGTAAACCCTTGTTCACCCACTTGGGTTTTAATGTATTTTTGATGTCGGACCTACATCTAAGTCCTAAATCTATTGTTTAACTGAGTACTGAAGCTGTGCTGACACAACTTGTCTAGCCGGTGAGTTTTCAAATTGTTTCGACGCAACGCTCAAATTGTTTCATAATGCGGTATATGAAATATGTAACATGCATGATTTTAAATGTATAACATGCAAGCATATAATGTTGACGTTCAAACACATAAATGCAGAAAATAAATAATTATTAAAGTAGTACGAAAATTACCGGTTTCGTGCCGATTGTCACAGATGGTGGCCAAGGTGGTAAATGTTTAGATCTGAGCAAAAAACTAGATGAGAACCATGGCTTGGGGAAAATGACCATATTAAGAGAGAAAGGTGGCCATTGGGAGTTGTCAGGGATGAGGATGTGGTTAACGAAATCCCCTTTGGATCATCTCTCTCTCTCTCTCTTTGAACCATGTTGCTATCTCTTGTCAAAAAATTGAACTATGGTTGGTTTTTTTTCTTGTCAAGGTCAAGTTTTTATTTGGTTAAGGTCGTTGGCGAAGCCGGTGGCGGATTGATAGTCTATGGATGTTGAATATTTTGGCTGGCGAGAGGGTTTGGAATTTCGAGTGGTAGGGGCTACGTTGTTGACGGTAGCCCATTGTAAAACGAGTCGCCGGTTAAAGGGGGTGGGGTTCGGTGGGGTTTTTAATACTAAATGAGAGAGACAATTATATATAAATATATATAAACGGGATCAGGAGAAAACGCCCTAAAGTGTGAGAACGGTTCCTAGTCGAACACCTGGCGCGCGATATTATCAGGGCGGAGGGGCTTTTTTTGTCTTTTTATCTTCCTTTTTTCATTTTTCTTGTTTCACAATACAACTTTATTTTTGGCGTCTAAGATTTTTTTGGCGTTTAGTTAAATTCAATAACTATCTGGCGTTTTACTGGTCTTTTCTTATATATGTCTCGTTCAATTAATCGTTCTTGTAACATAGATAACAATTTGGCGTTTATGGCGTTCCCAAATTCAATAAAATTAATTAATACTTCTTTCGTCTTGGCGTCCATGGTGTTACCAAAATCATTATATACATTTAATAATTCAAACTATACATTTTTTGGCGTTTTCTAGATTTTACCAGTTGAATTAATCCCATATATCTTATAAAGGTAATTTTTCTGGCGTTCATGGCGTTCTTAATAATTCAAAAGATTATAATAAGACGAGATCAAAACAAACTAATAGTCTTCTGTATATGGGATTACATCAGAGATGTACCCATCGCTTTGTTCGTCACTTTCTTCAGATTCATCATCTTCATGTTGTGCATCGGCGTATAACGCCATTATGTCGTCTCGTCTTTGCTGCAGCATATACTTAAATATCATAACAACCTTGGATCTTGTATCGTTTGAAGGTGCTAAATCACAGAGTTGTTCAAGAAGATGTAGTCTCTCTGTCTTCAACATTTCTTTCATCGGCAATGAATATTCCACCCCGTGTTGATAAGTCACTTTAACCGTTCTTGTTTTTCATCCAAACCCCAACTGCTAACTGTTTGTAGACCAGTATCGTCAATATCATCATCATCATCATCTGATGGAAATTTTCTCTTCAATCTTCTTATTACCTTTCGAGTTCTTTCACAATCGTCGACCATTGGAACCCCAAGGGCCAGAATATCCCTCTGAACGGCTTCATCCATGCTAAGTATGGCCTTGATTGTCTTGATTTTCACCCTTCTCCTGTCAGAGAACTTTAGGACGAAACGTTTTTCCGCCCTATCAAACCTCCATGCAATAACTTGAGACATTTTTTTAAAAAAGTTTTTCTGACGTTTTAGTCAAGGTGTGGCGTGTAAGAGAATATGTAGAATGTTAAGTTTTGTTTACCCGTTCTACTTATATAATGACTTTTTTTGCCATGTAGGATGCAGTCCTATAACGTCAGGCAATTATGGTATTTTTGAAAAGAAAAATAAATTCAAGTACCGATGTAGTGGGTTTTAATTATAATGTTAGTAATAAATTTTCCGTCGTTTCAGTTTACTGTTTGTAGTTACTGTTTTGTTCAGCGTCATCTGTTTTATGGCTGTAACACGTCCCATCTTTATTAGATTTTGGCGTTTTGTATTTTTAGTGGCGTTTAGACAAAGATGTCACATTGTTCTGTTTCTCTTGCACATTGTTCTGTTTCTATTAAAGTAGTAAGGAAATTACCGGTTTCGTGCCGATTGTCACAGTCTCCCCCCCCCCCGTTAAAAGAATTTCGTCCTGAAATTCAAGCGGAGTTATTCCTTGCAAGAGTTTCCTCGAACAGGTGGGGATACTTGGCTTTAAATTGATCCTCACATTCCCAAGTATACTCGGACCCGTGTCGAGAGTTCCAATGGACTTTGACCAGTTTAATACGACTTTTCCTCATTTTCTGGACCTTCCAGTCCATCACCTCAACAGGTTCTTCTGTGAGTCGGAGTTTGTTGTCAATGTGTACCTCATCCGAAGGGATGATAACTGTTTTATGTGTTGGATTCTTCTTGAGGTTCGACACATGGAACGTATCATATACGCCATCAAGTTCCTCCAGTAGCTCCAATTTATACGCAACGGTACCAATCTTTTCCAAGATCTTAAATGGTCCAATATATCATGGATTCAACTTCCCACGTTTCCCGAATCTTGCTACACCCTTCCAAGGTGGGACTTTTAACAAAACTTTGTCTCCTACCTCGAAAGCTAACGACTTTCGTCTTCGGTTGGCGTAGCTCTTTTTTCGATCACGAGCCGCCTTGATACGGTAAGCATGTCTTCGAGTGTTTATATGGTACGTTCGCTCTGGCCCGTCGGTTTGCGAATGAAAGGCCGTGCTTAGATCCAAGTGAGATCCAAAGGCCTCTTGAAAAGATTGCTAAATACTTGATACGAAGCAACCGTCTCTGTCTGAAATTATTGAAACAGGCACTCCATGACGAGCCACTATTTCCTTGAGATACAGTTCGGCAAGCTTTCTTGTACCATCCTTTTCCCGTATCGGTAGGAAGTGCGCAGACTTGGTCAATCGATCGACTATTACCCATATCATGTCATATCCTAGGGGTCCTGGGTAATTTTGTTATGAAATCCATCTGTTGGTCTCCCACTTCCAAACGAGGATCTCGGGTTGTTGCAGCAAGCCCGAGGATTTCTTGTATTCGGCCTTAACCTTTGCGTAGGTTAAGCACTTTCCAACGTAAGAAGTGACGTCATTCTTGAGATTAGACCACCAATAATACTCTTTCAAGTGTTGATACATATTGTCCGATCCCAGGTGGAACGAGTAGCTCGACTTATGGGCTTCATCAAAAATAATCTCTCGAACACCGCCAAAAAGTGGAACCCAAATACGTCCCATAAATTACAAAGTTCCATCTTCGTTTGGCACCAATTATTTTTCCATGCCCCGGAGAAGTTCAGCCTTAATATGTTCTTCCTTGAGTGCTTCTTGTTGAGCGTCATGAATACGCGTAGTAAGGTTCGTCTGAATCGTCATTTCCAAAGCTCGAACCCTTAATATTCTAATATGTTCCTTTTGATTCAAGGCGTCCGCTACCACGTTCGCCTTCCCTGGATGGTACTTAACCTCACAATCATAATCATTCAACAACTCAACCCATCGTCGTTGACGCATATTTAACTCCTTCTGATTAAATATGTGCTCAAGACTTTTGTGATCCGTGAACATAGTACACCGAGTACCATAAAGATAATGCCGCCAAATCTTCAAAGCGAATACCACCGCGCCTAACTCTAGGTTGTGAGTGGTATAATTCTTCTCATGAACTTTCAACTGACGCGATGCATAGGCAATGAATTTTTGTCGTTGCATAAGCATGCAACCCAAACCTTGACGCGAAGCGTCGCAGTACACCACAAAATCATCGGTACCTTCAGGCGGTGATAAGATTGGTGCATCGCATAGCTTATCCTTGAGAAGCTGAAAAGCTATCCTTGAGAAGATTGGTGCATCGCATAGCTTATCCTTGAGAAGCTGAAAAGCTTCTTCTTGCTTTTCTCCCTAGTCAAACTTTATCTTTTTTCGTGAGAGAAGTTAGCGGTTGAGCAATTTTTGAAAAACTCTCAATAAATCTGTGACAACTCGAGTTTCCGACTTTCACTTTCGCATTAAGTGCACGTTGACTTTGATTGTGTAGTTGTTTGACTTGTTTAACTTGTAACTGTACACGTTATTTTATAATGAACGCAGTGTGGTTGCATGATTTTGTGTTTGGCTGTATAACATGAAACCTGTTGAAAACTTAAACTGTTAACACATAAAAGGACTCGACGAAACAGACAGGACCCGACGAAACAGACTGTTTCGTCATAAGCATCCCGACGAAACAGAAGTCTGTTTCGTCAAGCCCAGTTTCGCAAAGCCCATTAAGGGCCCAGAACGGTAATTCGTGTATATTAACGTAAACCGACTTCCTGTTTCACACTTTTAACAAAAAAATCGAAACCCTAGAACTCTCCACTCTGTGAAGGCGATAACCATCTTCAACCATCATCTTTCTCTCTCGAATCCTCCCTTGTTCATCCCGGATATCTCGGTTAGTGCGTGCTCGTCTAATCGGTTTCTTTGTCCTTTGATTTCTTTATATGTTGTGTTTATGCTTGATTTCTGGATTATAGGAGTATATGCGTATGATGAATACTTAGGGTTTCATGAACCTCTCGATGATTATGCTTGTTAGCGGGTATGCATAGAGTATGGATTTTATGAGTGTTGTTTTGTGATGGTTACATAATGATGATGATATGATCCTTGTTGCATTGATGGTTCAGTTTTGATGCATAGATAAATGATTAGTAACATAAGACTCATTATATTGAGCGAGGATTGAACGTTTTCTGTAAAACTGTTGTATCGGCGATTAGGGTTTCTGTGTTATCCGAATCTGCTGTTACTGATGTCTGCGAAATTGACATCCGACGAAACAGAACTCTCGGCGAAACAGAAAGTGTTTCGCCAAGAGTAATCGACGAAATTGAAATCTGTTTCGCCAAATAAGACCCCGACGAAACAGAACGTGTTTCGTCAAATGTGTGTTTCGCCAACTTATGTGTTTCGCCAATATCTGTGTTTCGCCAATATGTGTATTTCGTCGAACAGTTAATCTGCGCAGTAACTTGAGTTAATTCTGTTAAGTGTTAACTGGGTTAGTTAACTGCTGTTAAGTGTAACCATATTGTACATGACTGTGATTACGTGTTGCATGCTTATACGTGAACAACTTGAACACAAACTGATTATGTATACGTGCATACTTTAGGACTTGATTGACTTACTTTGAGCACATACTTAGTATACCGAGCAAAACAAGGTGAGTTCACACTTCTACAAAGGCATGGGATTCCCGGGGTTGGGAATGGGTTGATTGATTGATTATTTAAGCTTAAGAGTTATCGGAATCACATACCATAGGCCTCGGAAGAGGAAGGTCAATGGTAGATACTACTAGACTAGTGATACACATACTTCTCTTCGCACACATGCCGGGATCGGCCGCGATGCTAGAACAATCTTCGCAAACATGCCTGGAATGGCCGCGAACTATACTTTAATCTTCGCAAACATGCCTGGAATGGCCGCGAACTATACTTTAATCTTCGCAAACATGCCTGGAATGGCCGCGAACTATACTTTAATCTTCACAAACATGCTTGGAGGGCCGCGATACAAATATACCTAGTCTAGTAAACATTTGGGAAACCCCCACTAAACTTCGCGAACATGCCTAGAGGGCCGCGATGCTATTACATACGATACATGATCATTAAACGAACTTATGATTTACGATACGAACGTTATAACTAAATAACCTACTGTGAACTCGCTCAACTAGTTGTTGACTCTCTGTTACATGCCTTGCAGGACCATAGGTGCTTTTGGAGCTTGCACGGGAGGCACAGTCGTTGTGGACATGGATCATGAATGTGTTGTTAAACATTATAACTTTTTGTACTTAAACTTATGTTGGGTTTTACAGTAATGCTTCCGCTACACACTTGTTTATATTTGGTTTTGTAAACACCTATCGTATTGATGAATGACTTTTGATATAATTACTTATGTTCAATATGATTGGTGGCTTGATCCTGGTCATGTCACGCCTCCAAGCGGTAGTTTTCCGCGGGTGGATTTTGAGGGTGTGACAGATTGGTATCAGAGCCATTGGTTATAGAGAACTCGGTTTTAATAAGGGGAAATTTTTTTTTATTAAAACCAGACTATAACCAGAACAGTGCTCAACGATCCACAACGACGCCTCGCTCCACGTGCAAGACTCAACATCCTAGGTAATATGATACATGTTTTGGTTGCCTACTTGCTAGAATTGCATAGAACTTTGCTCCGGGTGTGCTTAGATTAACGTAACACTATTGCATGAGAACACTTGTGTGCTTACTCTCTTCTGTTATCGCACTACTCGCGAACCTCTCTCACTTATGTCATATTTGCTATGAAGATCATGTCTGGACGTATTAACATGACGCAAGCCCAACTGACGGCTCTCATTAACGAACAAGTTGCTGCGGCAGTTGCAGCCGCACAAGCAGGAGGTATACCCTGCAGTTGTAACTCACGCTAGGATCTTTAGATCCTACACTTTTAAACCAACACTTGTGTTTAACCTTGTCCTGATTCTTTTACACAATAGGTCAACCACCTGTTTGCACCTTCAAAACTTTCATGGACTGTCGTCCTACTACTTTTAGTGGCACGAAAGGAGCAGTTGGACTCCTCCATTGGTTTGAAAAGCTCGAGTCAGTTTTTGAAATGTGTGAATGCCCTGAGGCTCGCAGGGTGAAGTACGCCACTGGTACTCTAGAAGGCATTGCGCTGACTTGGTGGAATGCGCAAGTTCAGATGTTAGGGTTGGCTGTTGCTAACGCCACACCTTGGAACGGTTTCAAGGAATTGATCAAAGAAGAATACTGTAGCCGTGACGACATTCATAAGCTGGAGGTAGAGTTTTACCACTTGAAAATGACGGGGTCAGAAATTGAAGCGTACACCAGAAGATCGAATGAGTTGGCTATTCTGTGTCCTACTATGGTGGACCCTCCCATTAAGCGTATCGAACTGTATCTCAATGGTCTGGTGCCGGAGATTCAAAGCCACGTAACTTCAGCGAATCTGGGCACTATTCAACAGATCGTCAAGCTAGCTCATCGCCTCACCGATCAGGCGGTTGAACAAAACAGGCTGCCTAAACGTATCAACGCTACTACTACCGCTACCACTCCAGTTACTCCTGCTATTCCCAGTGACAACAAGCGGAAATGGGAAGGGGATTCCAGCAGGGGTTCAGCTATTGTACAGTCTCAAGCACAGCAACAGCGCAAGACTAGCGATTATCAGAGTTCGAGTCAGCAATCGTCTGGTGGACAGGGGCAGAGTGGATATCGGGGAACTCATCCACTGTGTAACAGGTGCAACAAACACCACAGTGGTCAGTGTCGTAAAGGCCGCTGTCAGAGATGTCTAAGGGTAGGTCATGACGCTAAAGATTGCAGGAGCTCAAGGCCTGCGAATCAGAACCAGCAACAACAGCCACCAGTTCCACGAAACCAGTCACAGCAACAACAGCAAGGAAATAATACATGCTTTCAGTGTGGGGCTGAAGGTCACTTCAAGCGGAACTGCCCCCAGTTAAACCAGAATCAAAACAACAACAATAATCAGGGCAGTGGGAACAACAATGGGGGAAATAACAACAACAATGGTGCAAAGGGTCGTTTATTTGTGATTGGTCAGAGTGACGCAAGGAACGATCCTAATGTGGTTACGGGTAAGTTTCTTCTCGACGACTTTTATGTTACTGTATTATTTGATTCGGGTGCGGATACCAGTTATATGTCTCTGAAAGTTAGTCAAATGCTTAAACGTGCACCAACACTGTTGAACACCAAACATGTCGTAGAGTT